>JAHWFP010112117.1:1714-28044 GCA_023313725.1 Lithobius niger
CTGTACAACAGTCACACAAAGCAAACAGACAGCACAGGGCATCAAAGTAAAAGTACGGCATACTTTAATCTGTAATCAGAGTACGGTGGCAACAACTTCGACATTCCTTTTTAGCTAACTTGTATCTTTTGTTATTTTCAAATCTTTGATTGGTGAAATTGACAAATTGGCAATTACAGTGGCACAATACCGCAGCGTCAAGACATGTTCCGGGAAGTTAAACTTTTGAAAGTAACATACAAAAAATGAGGTACTACATAGAATACAGTACGATGAAATAAAAAGTGAAAAACATCAGATAGGTAATATTTTTAGTGCTTGATGCGAACAGCAAGACTTTCCATGTTCTTGCAGGCTCACTGCACAATTGTGTCATTGTTCTCCAGTTTATTTCTACAAAAATTATATGTTCTATACATATGTCTGCTAAATAATAACATTCCTGATGATAGTAAAAAACACTTACCTTTCTAAATAATTTGTGGTCATGAAAACTATTCTAGCTTCTGTGGATGCCACGCCATCTAGACAGTTGAGTAGACCACTAAAAGTAACGCGACTTAACCCATCGTAGGCAGCTTTAACTGAAAAAAAATTACACTTCATACTTATTAGTGAAGCTACACTAAGATATCAACATCAGAACCTTTTGTATTTTTTGCTTTTTGGGTTCTTACCCTGGGATACTACATATGTAAAACAAACTGTATATTTTTTATATTTGTATAAAGAAACAAAGTTATATCACGTGCAGCACCGGTGTCACGTTAGACTTTATGGGGGTCAAGTTGATTTTGTAAGGGTTAATCAATGAGTGATTATGCAATATCATATTTCAGCGATAATTTCTTTAAGAACACACAAAAAAATTTTGTTAACATAATCACACTCACGTACACTATGCAGCGGTATAAACCATTACATATTTTACAACAGTAGACTCAGTTTTAAAAATGAATTATTATTTATTATAAAAATTGATTGTCTTATTTCAAGTATCGTTTGTCTATTATTTAGTGGTGATTACACCATCCAAAACTGTTCTGGTTGTTATAAATAAGTAAATGGCTAATTTGATGCACTGCTGGCTGGCGAAACTAGCAATGACCTCAAAACTTAACACGAGTACTGACTTGCTAAGTAAAGTACAATAACTTTGATTTAAGTGAGGTCACCGTACAAGACACTACCGAAATACTACAGGAATTCGAAAAAATGAACTACACAGGAGCAAAAAAAATATTTTAGGCAGTAAAATTAGATTCTTACTATCTGCAAAATACTGACTTTCAGTATTACGTGCTAAAATCGCTTGTTTGTGCTTTCTATTGCCTAAATTCGTATTCGTTTCGCCCTTGCTCAAATTAATTTAATTTTGTCCCTGAAAGTCCAAATGGCAACGTAAATAGGTTTGCATCTGTATTTAGTTATTTCTTGTGAACCTTTGGCTTTCCCATCTTTAATTAAGGTAAACGTCAGTAAAAAAAAAAAAAAAAAAAAACACTGATTTTAGTTTGGAGCTAATCCTTGTATTTGAACGTGTATTTGATCGCGTATAAATAAAGCATACCTACCAACCAGAGCATCGAACCAGCCGCGTTAACAACCAGGGTGAGGTTTCTTCGCTAAGTGCATGCGCTTCACGCCTGATGAATTGTGACGTCATGTAAACGAAACTTCGCTCCAGAGTTCAGCGGAGATGAAAAGGCATCTGCTCGAAACCTAACTTTATAAAATTATTACGCAAATATTGTAAGGCATAAGTGAATCCATACTTCGCATATGTTTTTCAAGTACATTCCCATACGATGCTGAAGTTTAATATGGTAGGGTTTAGTTGTTCTTGAATTTCTAATTATACTTCACTATACACTATTCACTTACAAAAAGGAACACATCAAATATTTTTTAAGTCCAATTCGGTAAAAAAAAAAGGTAAAATAGGACACAGATATCTAAATAGAATGTGCGATACTTAGTCTAATAAAGTGGTCCCCATTTTTTTTCTGCCTATGTAAAATTTAGGCCCTAGGTAACACCTCCCAGCACCGGCTAGTGACAAACGATGTCGAATGAAAAGTGAAGAGCTGATAAAGTCCAAAATGAAGTCCAATGTACATATGATTAGGTAAACAATAACGTGGCGCGATGACAAGAAGCCAGTGCGCACGAGAGGCCACCCCTTCTTTTTTTTTTTTAGAATATTTTTTTTAAACGTAAGCATACCGGCCAGATGCCCGAGACTGTACAGACAACGCCTAGGGCTGGACGGGGCATAGATCGACGCGGTACACTGCCATAGAACAGAAGAGCTAGAGCAAGTGCTACTACCACCACTAGGCCGATGGGATGGCTACATAGAGGCAGCATCGCCTATTCAATTACTGTAGTGTTGCCGAAACTAGTCTTTCATGTTATTTTTATGCGGACTAGAGAGCCACAATTCGGTGAAGGGATCGAGATGCTGATAAAACCGTCGTGAATGGACAAGCAATGCAGTCAGACAAGAAAGAGGGAATTGATGCTGGGAACATGACAGGAACGGACTTGGGTATGGATCGGGACTGTAGGAGTAGGAAGTAGTAGGAGTGGGAGGGAAACAGTGTTTGATGTATGATGGAAGCAGGAGATGTAGACTAGAAAGAAAAGGGAGTGCTGAAACTGCAGTTATGACTGTTAGAAATCTAAGTAGACAGTCAGTTTAGTAATCGTCGTATATCGTAGCCAAGAGACTATAATATTCACCTTTATATTATAATAGACTTTACTATATTGGACTGTAAGGATCACAACTTGCATGGGGCACGTCTCATGCGTATTCTTGAGTTTTATTTTCATGATTTTCGCATTGCGCAGTCCGTAGCACCCTAATGACCCATCGTTTTAACCTACCTCCCCAACCCCTTGTTGCTTTTCCCTCTTATCCCTGTTATATCTGGATGTAAGGCCCAGTTCAGGGACCATGTCAGGGGTGTGGCGTATTGGATTTCGAGCGAGCCCGAAACGATATGATAGAAGAGTAAGCCTTTTCATGAAGAGCATTGCAGGGCCGACACTGCAAGCGAACACTGATCTGATAAAGAAAGGGTCTGTGGTCCTGTCATTTGGTAGTGGAAGGAGCAATGTGACCTGTTCAGGGACGTACAAAAAAAGAGTATATGATGCAAGATACAGACCATAATGAGATTCTGACCTCGTCCAGGGAATTCTCCATGAAAGAATGATCGATCACCTTTAATAGTTTTAAGTGAGCACGTAAGCAGTCGACAATACGAGGGTCAAGTGTGGTAATGAGGCCTGAATGTGGGTTTCCATAGCTGAAGGTAGCTAAGGAGTGAGCTTGGGTTGTTTACACAAAAAAAAACCGGGGTTTTACCCCTAAAAATAGTTTTTACTTATCCTAAAATACTTACCTGTATTTTATATGCTTTACAAGCTTTGGAAATGCCTTTCGTCCCAACCTTTAATTTAAACGCACTCCGGGCCCTTGCAATGGCGCTCCCTGGGGCGCATGACCACCGTCAGGCGGCGCCCCTTTCCCGCTACTCGTCACAGTTGTCTCACTAATCCCTAAGGACCGCGGGAGGCGGGAGGGTTCTTACAGGTAAGTATTTTAGGATAAGTAAAAACTATTTTTAGGGGTAAAACCCCATTTTTACTACTATCCTAAAATACTTACCTGTATTTTATATGCTGACTTTGTCCTACCCCTTAAGGGGTGGCGTCGAACCCTGCGCATTGCAAGTCCCTCATACTAGATTAAACTTCATAAAAGCTCAACCTCAGTGTGCTGTATACGTAACCTGCTTCTCAATTCTGCCTCAATCCTCACCCGCTGCTACGACGGGTTTTCATCTGCGGTGCAAGCCGGCAGTCTCAAACACCTCTCGGAGTGATCCTACTGCTTGATTTCACTACTGACCATTCGTCCACCCACGGTGCACCCAACGAATGCCAGCGATGCTGCCATCACTAGCCGCTCGCAAGTATCCAGGGCTTATCTGTCCCAGACACTGCCAAAAACTTTAACACCAAAGAGGCCCTTGAGACCTCCATGTAAACCTAACACCACTGACGGGGACCCTAACGTCCCCATCTACCTAGGGAGCAGACTCTACTAACTAGGGGAAGGAGCCTCCTCAGGGTTCAAAATCGTTACCCTGGAGCCCCGGGGCTGATGCGATGCCACTCGTGACCAGTCACCTGCCCACCGGAACACTGCCTATTTCGTGCCAACGCCGTCAATCCACTCCGTCGTGCTGCCGGAGAGTCCACACACCCTCACCAGTCAACCCTTAGGTTACACCCACCCCGGGTGTCCCATGCCACCTCTTCACCTGAAGATTGCAACACAAACAAGCATTTGGGAGTGGCCAGCTAACCCCACCTGTCACACTTGCCTGGGGGCAGGTAGGAGTCCAACACCACCTGAAGGTACCTGAGCCGACCTAATGGTCGGTTTAGTCCACATCACGGACTTGACCAGTTGACACACCTCAGTAAGGGTTGCCGCATCTAGCGCATCCCCAAAATCATATTATGACTAACAAGGCACGGTGGGGGCCAACGTCACAAGGAATACCCGCCTGCTCCCAACAAAGAACGCACACTGGTTCGCTGGATAACCAGTATCGATAAAACTTGAAACTAAGTGGCGAGCGCAAGAATTCGTTTCATAAAATTATTCCCCAAAAAGGGAAAAAGGCCACTGGGCAATACACTGCTCACCAACCGGGAACTCGCACCGGTCCGCTAATACCCAATAATTTTCAAGTCACCTAAGTTAACGGTGTACCACTCCCTGACGCAGCATTTCGCTTCGTGTATAAACAACCCCTTAGAGATAATATCTCGCTAGGAATTAGACTGCTCGCCAACACCGCAGTGAGCCGAGGTTTACATAAGAGCAACTAATAACTAACACGAGTGGTAAGGTACAAGTGCCATGAACGGCGTCTCAGAATTCATTGCTTATGGATCTTCCAAGAACTTCTCAAATATATAAACGACCGAGAAAAATCTCAGACAATTTCGTAACCCCAACGTACCAACAGTCCAGGGCAGTAAACACTATCTCCTAAAACACATGTCCACAGGTGGTGTACCGTGGACACAGCTGAAGGAGGTCCAAGTAGCCACGAAGACCGACCTTCACAGCAATTAGTTCTCACCATTTTACACTACTCAATGCCACCGTAGTGACCACCGGCAATGTCACCAGAAATCAGCTATGTTAACGCACCCGGCTGGAGTGTCATCCGCATGTGACCTAAAGTGTGAAGCCGGACAGCCCCAACGTGTGCTCCCTCGGCCCGCTCTCGGGATGGAATCGACTGAACCGGCCAATATAATGGAGGTCAGTGGCTTTAGCGCCACCGGACTCTCGACTGACCTTGCCCAGATTTAATCATCGACTGGAAAGGCAGCCGTGATCTGACATCGACCTGCTAAACACAGCTCCTACTCCAAAGTGCCAGATCCAATTCAATGGGTAGCTAGAGACCTGCCGTCATCACTCCATCCCTGTCACAATGTGATTCGAGAGTAGCCTACTGCGCGTCAAATAGCCCTCGAATCACAGTTACATTTTCCCCAAAATCAAAACGCCTAATCATTAATCCCACCCTGCAAATCTGAGGCACAAACACGCAATGCTAATTTATGTCAGTTGCCAATCATAACTGCACCCCAGACATCCATCAACCGACACAGATGGTATCAATTTACCATGCTGTAAACCATGTACTGGCCATACTGCATTACAGCCACCGAGAGGAGTTCTACAATAAAATCATGCTATGACCAGGAGACTGTAATTTTAAATCTACTGCCAAAGTCTTTACGGCTTAAACTTCCTATAGTAAAGTGATAAAGCGAGTTTTCAGTTGATCACAACGAATACAAGAACCTCCGTCTCCGGCCTGTCAACCCTCAGAATACAGGGAGACCACTCGGCCACTGAGTACCCATACAAGGTTCGCCAACATTTTAATCTAGAAAACTAATTAAAATAGAGTGGTGAGTGCAAAAATAAAAACTTTTTAAGACTTATAAATATAAGAATACAATGACGAGAATGTGACAATGTTACACAATATCTCAATCGCCAATAAATTCTGCTAAAGGCGAGTTTATCCCACCTTACTACGAACCCAAAATCCTATCAAAAAATCGCCAAAATATACTTCTTAAAGTATGCTTATCCACCTTCGAAGAGCCGTGGATGCCATCAACGTAAATGACGGTCAAGGTTACTTATCAAAGCAACCTTAGCCCAAGTTACCAGTGAACCTCATGCTTTGGCTAAACGTCTATCGATTGCCTAAAATAAATTGATAGGCTAAAAGAAAAATCGGCTGGCCGCAATAAATCCAGTAAGGATGTCCACAGTCTATTGGTTGGCCTTCAGATAAGGCCAAATCGATTAAGGACGACTGACCTACAGGAGCCCAAGAAAACACAACCGTGCGACTAACACCCATGTGTCCCAGCGGTCTGGGACCGTGACACTGATGTGCCCCAGTGGTCCGCGACCGCTGCCTATGCCACCACGCCAAATGCTAGGTAAGCAATCGACTAAACCGTCCCAATTTACTGGCGGTTTATTTGTCCGTTGACTCGGCGCAAACAGCAATAATGTGACTACGACTGGCACACAGGTAAATCGCAACTACAATCCACCTAGAACAAACTAAGGGGATCGTATGAGAGTTTCTTCCATTTCTCCATTCCCGTTGCATTGTGAATCAAGGGTACTGCGCATCAAGCCAACCCATGAAATCACTGCCACAGTTCCCCGGGTGTCAGACAAAACACCACAACACAAATTGTAAAGTCTCTATGATACTTGTTTGCGAACCAACT
This sequence comes from Lithobius niger, assembly GCA_023313725.1. Taxonomy (NCBI): domain Eukaryota; kingdom Metazoa; phylum Arthropoda; class Chilopoda; order Lithobiomorpha; family Lithobiidae; genus Lithobius; species Lithobius niger. The sequence continues at coordinate 8,579 of JAHWFP010112117.1, forward strand.
CGCAAAAACCAAACGTCCACTTCTACTGCCAGTCCATACACCATGATCACACCGACTGGAGTGATAGTTGTCGACCCCTCCCCCCCCCCTCGTTGCTGAGAGAGGTGAGGGTCTGTCTGCACAAACCCCAGTGTCCTATATTTATCAATGTGCAAAGTAAACAGTTTACTATTTAAATAAACCATAGCCGTGAGCCACCGACACCAGCAAGTGGCAACTACCAGCTATAACATCACGGTCAATCGCACAGGTGGGGTTGGGTGTGGGTTGTTGGCCCCCCCCCCCCCCCCCCCATGATGGATGGTCGTGTCACCTTCAGAGCATCATCCAGTCACACGCTCCTATGCACCAAATAACCTACAACACCCAAATACCCAAATATTACCACGTTTCAGGTTAATACCGACCATAGCAGGCACTCAGGACATTCGAAATGTACCAGAATGCACCAATGAAACCAAACAAATTCAGAAATAAAAATAAAAAATAACATATTTTTTATTTTTTTTAAATAAATAAATGCCCCGACCATAGCAGGCACTCAGGACATTCGAAATGTACCAGAATGCACCAATGAAACCAAACAAATTCAGAAATAAAAATAAAAAATATCATATTTTTTATTTTTAAAAAATAAATAAATGCCCCGATATACACCGACGTATCGGGCAACTGGCACAACCAGCACCATTCAAATTGTAGTTGTAATTTTTTCATTCCACTTTTTCTATAAAATCTTGTTAAAATATTTTGGGCAACTGTCACAACCTGCAACATTCAAAATTGTAGGTGTGCCTATAATTAAGAATTTTATTAATTCCCTTTTCATATAAATTCTTGCTAAAATGTTTTGGCAACTGGCACACCCTGCAACTTTCAAAATTGCAGTTGTACCTAGGCCTATAATCAAGAATTTTTTTATTTTTTTATTTTTTATTTTTTTTTTTTTCACTTTTTCTATAAATTCTGGTCAAAATATTTTGGGCAACTCACAACCTGCAACATTCAAAATTGTAGGTGTGCCTATAATCAAGAATTGTACCATTTCTCTGTTTCTATAAATTCTTGTTAAAATATTTTGGGCAACTGGAACAACCTGCAACATTCAGAATTGTAGGTGCGCCTATAATCAAGAACTTTACCATTTCTCTTTTTCTATAAATTCTTGTTAAAATATTTTGGGTAACTTTCAAAATTGTAGGAGTACCTATAATCAAAAAATTTTTAATTTCACTTTTTCTATAAATTCTTGTTAAAATAATTTGGGCAACTGGTACAACCTGCAAAATTGCAGTTGTCCCTATAATCAAAAAACTTCCGTTTTAATTTTTCTCTAATTCTTGCCGAAATATATACCGTACCGCATTCAGTACAATGATTTTCAAATAACCATTATCATCACACGGTCAAGTAGACCTGCGAAAACTTCGCATGCCACTGGCTGTCCGCAGCCCCTGCCAATGACAGCCAGTGTCCAGGACCGGACAGCCGCAGACCCGGACTGGTTGTCCGGACCGGACCGGACTGGTTGTAGCTCGGCAGACTGTCGACTCGGTGTCGAGTCTGCCGACTGTCCCAGTGACATGTAGTCCGCCCATGTCGTGGACCCTGGGACTGGGACTGGTGAGGACTGCCATCCACCCCCCCGATGACGGGAGTAGCGGAAGAGTTCAGCACCAACAGATCTACGCCAGAGCACCGACTAGCCGCCCTAGGGTGTGACCCGGGCTAGCTATAACGGTCGTGGCCGTGTCTGTGTTACCAAATCCGACCCGTCGTTGCCTTAGGTTAGGAAACGCAGCGTCAGTCACATTACCTGTACTTTTCACTACCTGTAATCCCATTCAGCAGCGTGGCCTCGCAACCCGGACTGCCTGCGTTTGCATGCGTGAAACCTTTGATCCACCGGACACTGCCGGACATGGACACCAACGGACACTGCCGGACGTGGACACCAACGGACACTGCCGGACGTGGACACCAACGGACACTGCCGGACGTGGACACCAACGGACACCGCCGGACATGGACACCGACGGACACTGCCGGACGCGGACACCGACGGGTCCCATGCAGTCCCAGACTCATCTTGCCCGTGTAAACACTATACACAACGACTCGTCGCCGCAATTATCATCACCACAATTCACAAAGCACGTAAAATGGCAAGCAAACGTGCAAACTACTATAAATAGTGACACACGGCGACGTAAAACAAAGACGAACGTGGTTACGTTTGACGATAAACATCGCCAATGGATGCCGTTCGCGCCCAACTTCCTTTGTCCCATTCTGCTGATCCCAGAATCACCAGTTCTTGGCAAAACTGGCACCCTAGATCTTCCAACACTCCACATAATATCCGTAAAGACGGCAATCCTTCAGGTCTAGTCTTCTTTCGAATAGCCTGCCATCTTTCCCGAAACAGGAACAACGATTACAATCCGCCATTTAAGGCCTATTCGGCTGAGCGAAAAACGATGCGACGTTACTCGTCGCGTCCCAAACAAACTGTGACGAGTAGCGGGAAAGGGGCGCCGCCTGACGGTGGTCATGCGCCCCAGGGAGCGCCATTGCAAGGGCCCGGAGTGCGTTTAAATTAAAGGTTGGGACAAAAGGCATTTCCAAAACTTGTAAAGCATATAAAATACAGGTAAGTATTTTAGGATAGTAGTAAAAAAACAGTAGCCAGCCCCCACCCCAACCCATTCCGAACTAGGGTAGAGCCCCACAGCATTGATCTCCCATACAGATTGAAACATATATATTCTCATGATAGGTTTGCATTTACATTTATTTTCTCAATTATAGCTAATGATTAAATGTATGCAATTTGGAGAGAGGTGAGTGTGAGGGATAACCACCACTCACACCTGGAAGATGCAAGGCACGATGCAACTGCTCAGTCCTGGAGTCGGTGCACCTTGCAGATAGTGATAACAGAAAGCAAGGCATTGTATGTAAGAGACAAGTAGCAGTCAAAGCGTGGAATAAACCGTCACTATACAGTTAAACCTTGTTATAACGATACCTCTTAGAACAATAAACCTGTTATAACAATGTTATTTTTTAGGCTCTTCCATCAACAATGCATGCAAAAGTGCTAGTTTATAATGATAAACCTGATATAACATTCTATTTCCAAGGCCCCTTGGACATCGTTGTAAAGAGGTTTCACCATACCTGATTTAGTAAAGTCTCCTTTCAATTGTCATCGTACCAAGCAGAGCCAAAAAAAATTAACCATCTTCACTTTAAATGTTCGAAATCAATCGATCACAAATGTAACGCTCAAATTCAAAAACAAAAATACATTCAGTACGGTATTTTGCGAATTTACGATAGTGCAAAGATCGGAAGCTAATTCGAGTATTGACCAGAAGAGGTCAATAAACTTGAGGATGCAAGCACTCGCTTATTTAGACTACTGTTTAATTCGGCATCTAGCAACATCTAGCTGGTGAGGATATTCCTGATCAGCAATATCGTGAAGATCGTCGTACATTTTAAGGGCAAAAAAACACGGTGTTCATGAAAAACACACGAGCACAAAAAGCATCGACCGAATGTGCCGATGTCCAAGCAAATTGTGGAGAACCAAAGTGGCGGTGCATACTGGTGGGAAGGCCGTATAAGCTTCTTTTTAATTCATTTTGGTCATTTTAAGCATTAAATAAGCGATTTAAGCTATATTCTAAAGGGAAGTATTTTGCAGATAGTAAGAATCAATCAACTCAGCTGTGATGGTTGGCTGTCAAAAAGTTACCTTCTTTTGTATCAGCTCTATTAACAAAAGCTGCATCAACGTCTTCGAGGAGTATTATGGTTTCCTCAGGCGCAACGCTCAACAGATGATTAAGTCGATCGTCAGTCAAACCTCTTTCACTCAAATTGAGTACACAAATACTGTATTGCAAGTGGCCAGCAAGAGCCGTGCTAAAAAAAATTGGCAGATAAAATAATTTCTTAATTGCCTTTGTAACATTATAGGGGAAAAAAATGTATAAGACACATAAAACAGTCAACTCCAACTAGTTTTAATACCGTAAATCACCTACCAACATCCCTGACAAAGCGAAGCGCCAACCCCCCCCCCCCCCTTTTAAATTATATTTTTCTGATAATCAAGACGTCTTCTGTGCGTTCTAGTGAAGGCATCACTGTTGCACAGGAGAGTGTGAATAAAGCCCCTTAAAAAAGTAACTATTGGGCTGGTGAAAACCTTGATTCCTTGAATTAATACCGAAGCTTAAGAGGTGAATGTGACGTAAGGTGTTCTGTAGATCTTGCATCGGTTGATGTGGGTCTTGACTTTGTAGAAGCCAGGAGTGAACCTAAAGCAGGTGTAGGCACCAAAACTTGTTGCTTAATGGACGTGAATGCTCTTATTGTGGCAGTGAAACCAAAAGGCAGAGTCAGGAATTTGTTTACAATGTCGTCGTAAATGACGCGGAAGAGATGTCAAACTGGAATATGTAGTAGTGTGTGAAAGTGCACATCTTCGAGGTTTATGGAGACCATCCAATCTTCCCCCTTGAGGGGATGTTTGATAAGAGTCCAGTGTTTCCATTTTTGAAGCGTGTTTTTTATTTTCCGATTGAGGGGTTTTGGGTTGAATATTAGTCTTCCTTAACTTGGATGTAATGGCTTTTGAAGAGTATAACTGATAAGATCCAGATGCAAGGCATGATACTCTCAGCGAGCGCTGCCTTCGTGAAGATTTCATAAATTTCGTTTGGGGGTTTCATCAAAGTCGGTGTGGCAAACTTCCATGATGTGAAAAAAAAGCGCAGGTTAGCTTAGGATTGAAGGATTTGAAAAATTCACGAGTTATTGCTAACAGGAGCTAATGGTTCCATGTTATTATCTTCCGAGAGGTTTAAAGATGTGAGAGGCGACCTACAACAGATAATGTGCGTTGCTGTGTGGGTAACTGAAGTTTCCTTTGCTCGAGTATGAAGTCACGCTTCTTGTCGCCACTCTTTCCATGAAAAGATGATCCTTCACGAAGGGGCAACAGATTCTTTGAGCAATTAGAGTTAAAAACTCCAGGAAAAATCCAATACCTTGAAAACAGTGGTCACAGAAGAAATTAAAAAAATTTGCCAGAAACAGTTGAGAGAGGAGCCAGAGTTATTAGGAAGAGACGTCGGAACAAAACATTGATTTCATGGAAGTTGGACACGAGGTTCGCGGTTTGAAGAAAACTTATAGGTTTGGTGGTCAGTCAAAAGCAAATCCTCTCGCAGAAGCGTGATGGTAGAAAAGGAACTACCCTAGTTGGCCGAAACTTGGAGAGGAAGGAGGAGAGGCAGGCTTCCTAGAACTCGAGTCTAAATAACAAAACTCGTTTTTTTGTGTGGTAAAAGTGGTTTTAATTCGACTTCCGGCCATTGACCTTCGTTTTCACCAGCCTGTTCTCGTTCCACCCGACTCGTCTTACATCTAAATTCACCCTTCGCTTTCGCCATTTGCATCCTTAATTCCGATTTGACCTTCGTTTTCATCTATAGCTTCGTTACTTCTGGTTCGTCCTTTGCCTTCGTCCTTCGCTTCTCTACTTCTGGCGTATCCTTCACTTACGTACTTCGTTCATTCAATACGTGGTGCAGTGTTGTTCAGAAGCGGCACAAACAATAAGTTTCACCACAGTGGCACAATCAACGAGCTTCGTAAAATGTTCGAATTTTCATCTAATTACATTCATCCACTTATTTATTAAAAACTGCAGTCTTTAAAATGAAACCAGTGATAAGTGCTTCGTACTTCAAAGGAAGATCTTTCTCTGTGGGATTCGACAGAAGGTAGGAAAAATGTTTTCCCACTGGTGCCTGCTTTGTTCCCCCCCACTTGCCGCTTTTTCTTCAGTCACTCAGTCTTTCTTGACAATGCGTTCCTATTTGTTGATGTGTCATTGAAGTGTGTATGCTTTGAGACATCATCAGAATCTGATTCATGGTTGCCTCAAGAAAAGTGAAGCGAAAAATCGTTAATTTCACCAAACTACGCCTATCAAAAGCTAATGGACGGCATCCGCATTTATTTAAATACTACTTAAATGGTAGGCTTCACACATTGCATCAACTACACATTTTAAGCAACAAAGTATTAAAGAAGGAGCAATGCTAAAAAAAAAAAAAAAATAATGTACAACTTACATGAAGCTGCTTTTACCACACCCTGGCGGACCATACAGCAAATATCCTCTTCGGTACGGAACACCTTTTAAACATTAAATTCAAAATTAAGGTTCACATCTTTCAAAATTGATGCTTAGAATAGAATAATTTTTGTCTAAATTTACATCACCACTGATAGTAGAAGTGGGAGAAAATATTTACACAAAAATAAAAGAAGAGACAACAAGGCTCTAGAATGGAGAGCGTTTCGATCTAATGAATGTTACCTTTGACAAAGCAGTCTGCCTGCGAACAAAAACCTTTCACTCGTGTAGCAGTCAAGATTTAAAAGTCTACAGATGGTCCGTTATTCTTCTCTTCCCCCTTTAGTAGGAAGCAATGTGTGCTTACATTTGGAAGCTTACATCTGTTTGCTTTGTGTTGGCAAATAACGTGCTTGCATGGTAATAAATTTGAGATATAGGGAAAGGACTCGTACATTTTTTTCATAACCTTTTAGTGACTTATCCTGATGAGCTACAGCATGGGGATCAGAGACTTATCTACCATGTTAATATGGTAGACAGGTCCTAAACGATATCAGGATTTGTGCTGTTAAAATGCGTTTGATTGCACGTTTTGTAGGGGTGTGCTAATAGAATAAGTCGAGCCGAGCCAAGTTTACTCTATTTCGACAGACTACTCTATTTCGTTATCAGCTACTGACATTAGCCCACTTAAAAAAAACCAAAGATGGTTCTCAGGCCTTTTTCTTAAGAAATCTCAAATTTGTGTGGGTGGAATTTTATTTTCAGCTCTATTTTTATAATTATTTTAGGAAATAGTTTTGTACTTTGGGTAAGATAAAGAAGCCTGCCTCGTAATTCTGCTTACCACGTGTCCATACAATTATTTAAAAACAAGAATGGTAATTTTATATTTTCAAGACTCACTAACGATCATTTTTTTTTATCTGGCAGTGGTATTTCTGCCGCATCGGTTTTTTTTTTATTTCGCTTAAAAAAAATTGGTGTGGGCAGGCCCGAGAACCAATTTTTCTTTTTTAATACCCTTAATAATTAAATCATTATAATCAGTGCCGCCCACACAAGTACAAATCAGAAATTCATGCGGTACTTTGCACCATAACAGATGCATCGAAAAACAAAAATATATAACCTATGTCGGTTAGTGCAAGTTTAAAAAAATGAGAAAAACAAGTGAGAGAAGAGAAAAATATTTAAAAAACTAACCACTACCACTGAAAATAAAACAGCAAGGAATCCAGGTCAAGGTGAGAGAACCTTCCACTATGAGGTAATACATATTTAACACTGCATGCTTCGGCTCACGACAGTACCTCGGTCCATATACCAGGACGGGTTTGTGATAAATTCAGTAATATCTTTAATTATTGAATCTGCTATTCCGTTATCCAAAACGACTGAATGAAGGGGCCTTCGCTTCCGTGGGTAGCCAAACTGTCGCCAATCAGCTCCAACTGCTGTATACATGATGGTCTTTCCTTCAGTTTGCTTCAGCGCTAAAAGACGAGCTGGAAAGGAGGGGGAAAAAAATCTTATGTAAGTTACTGCACCTATATTCAGAACAAACTGAATTCAGAAAGAGATGCACCCTGCACATTATTACTGGAGAACTACTGTAACACACATTTTAACAAAAAGCATTTGATTAGCACTGGCCTTCATGGAAAGGCGATCACAAACTTTCTGTCTAGTTGCCAGAAAGGGAACAAGACGGCAACAAATTAAAGTTAAGAAATCTTAAATTAGTTGGCTTCAGCACAGACTCCATATTTATCTTGTATAATTTATTACATTGTCTTATCACATTAAGTTTGCCCATTGCCCAGATTATAATTAAGTTGTTTGGTTGTCAAAAATGATAAGTACCGGGTCTCGTATTATCACCTAGATTTGCACTTTTCGAAAGTAACAGGTAATGTGATAAATACCAAATAATAATCCTACCCTATAGGTCAACATTAATGTTATTTCAATTTTTTTTTTGTCTAAATTTGTGTAGGCTAGCAACTGACGAGAAGGAAGGATGGGGGGGGAGTGGTAATAATAAATAATAAAACAATTTGTAGCAAGAGCTACGGGAAGGCAAGGGTTAGTGATCATACTGATCCTTGCCTTCCCGTTGCTCCTGCAACAAATTGTTTTATTTATTATTATGTATTATTGCTATTCCACCCCCCCCCTCCCCTTTCTCGTCAGATGCTAGCCTACGCAATTATAGATGGGAAAAAATTAAAATAACATTAATGTTGACTAAAGGGTAGGATTATTATTTGGTGTGTATCACATTGCCTTGAAGAAGCAGCCTGTGTACCTGTTACTTTCAAGACGTGCAAAACTAGGTGCTAATTTGACACCCGGCGCTTATCAAGCCGAACAACTGTTTGAATGGCGCTCTATTAATGGCAGTGGATCACTTAAAATCAAGCTGCTTTCACATATATAGATCTCCACACAGACTGTATCACAGACATAATGACCCCCAAAGACCAATCTTCCTTTACGCGCGAAGAACTCTTGCCCTCCATCAAGTAGCTGGCTGTGGCCAAATTTTTCCCGGACAGTCTCTGAACATTCGGACGTGGTCACGTTTTCACAAGGTCTGAAATAACGACGGAGGGTTGTAAGAATCAGTCACCTGGATGACATCGACAGGGAAACAATGAATCTTGTTGACATTTTCAATTTTGCGGCCATGCAAATGTTGGCACTTGCAGGCGCAGTACAGCTGGCTAGAATTCCCACGTTCAAGAGCACTATAATACTCACTTCAGCACATCACAAATGGGCTAACGAGCGTAAGCAACGAACGGGAGCAACCGCTCATGACAGGAAAACCACCGAGGGGGCCCTCAAGGCTGCTTAAACAAAAACCACAACTTACGGATGCAGGCTCTTCGAACCTCTCTTCGACAGAATGATGCGAGAGCTTTCTGGATAAGTATCGGGCAGGTGAAAACTTCTAACCGTCCTACTACAAACCAAATTGATAGTACACACGGACCCGAAGAAAAGCCGCAAATTCGCAGATCTTTACACTTCGACTAGTAGTTCAGCTCCCCACAATGCTCAGCCGGATACTGAACCTGCTCCCCTCACTCAACCGTTGGATCATTCAAATCTGTTTACAATGTTCCAATTGCAATTTGCAGCGAGGAGCCTAAAGTAAGATTGGGCTTCAGCGCCTGATGGCCTAATTAGCTTACACATTCAGCACAGTGTCTGGACAGCACACAGAAGGTTTGAGTATTTGTGGCACTCATTGCCACCATTCAAAAGCCCTAACTAACACTTCGCTTGTCCCAATTCTCAAGAAGCCTTCCACAGATCTAACAAACAGAGGCAATTACCGCGGAATTACACTTATGAGCCCACTGGCTAAACTGCATGACACGCCGATTCTTGCCCAACTAATGCAAGTAACTGGTGTCAACAAATGTTGCATAGTTCTGTTTCAATGCTGGACACTCGACGTTCATGGCAGTTCATATTTTTAAAGGAAGTGGCTCGCTGGTAAGGATGGGTGGATTAAGGGTTAAGCCTGCTTCGTCAACGTAGGCAAAGTATTCGACAGGGTTCCCCATGTTGAACTCTTTACTTCTCTACAGCAACGGGGCATCCCATGCAACATCAATGCACTGCTACAGGTCAAGTATGCCCAGCAAAGCCATGTCGTTGTTTGGGAGCAAGGGAGTTCATGACCATTCAAGGCCACTAGTGGCGTTCAACAAAGTAGCCCACTCTTAGCCTTTTCTGTTCTGTTTTTTCACGGATGACATTGTGTAAAACATCCATTTTTTTCATGTTGGCTGTCGGAGGAATAGCGTGGTCACTAATAGCATTGCCTTCGCAGACAATATTGTACTCCTGGCGTCGAATCAGCTTGGCCTGCAGCTGCTGCTGAACAAGTTGAAATGTTTGCTACTCGAAAAGGGTCTTTCATTGAGCCCAACCAAATCGGTGGGTACGACCTTCGGACCACCAAAAGAAAGCTACAACGTTATATCCTTTATTCTCGATTGTGTTGATATTGTCTGGGTAGACAGTTTTAGGTTTTTGGGAATAATGCTCACGAAAGACTTGACTGATGATGACATTTTCGGCCACCCTGTATCAAACTACACTGTTTCACATGTGTATATTCACCTTGTACGACCAGGGAACATGCGTGCTTTTTAAACCTGCCACCTTCCATGACCTTGCACCTGATCACCTTCCATGATCTATCATGTCCTATCAAGAGGTTCCAGTTCCTTCCTGGACATACCCACCACCACCAGGTACATGCAGGAATGCGGGAAACTTAACTCTTAACGCATAGCCACTTGTTGCGACAAGTTTCTCATTCGAGGAGGCGCCAACATTCATGCAACGAATTGGTTGTAGCCCACAATGTAGACCTCGATCACTGAGCACCATGCTTGGCAAAGTTGTCAATAATAACTTCTTGGAACTTGGTACATTGAGTGAAAGGGTGTCCGTAGATTCCGACATTTGAGCTCTCCGCCAGCACCATGGACCAAGTTTAGGGTATCGCAGCCCTCCAGGACATTGAAGAAATATAGGATTTCTGTATTGACAGCGCGCCCCCCCCCCCCCCCTTCTCCCTGTTGTCGGTTTATTTGTACCTATGTATGGTTTATTCATGAACAAGTAAATAAATAAAAAGGTGGAATTAACAGACCGTGTGATTATTAAAATAGTACAAATACACAAAAACCACACGGAAGAACACAAATCCACAACTTCCCTTTCTTCCTTGTGGCTTTGTGTATTTTGTGCCAATTTGATGGATATTTTTTACCACAGTAAATGGCGATAACTATTTTTTTTTTTGACTGTGTGATTATCTGAGAAATAATCATCATCCATAAGTTAATACACATATAAAGAACGATGAGGCCAGCCCAACATTCAAATTCATAAAAAAAGAACTCTGCTACCATAAAGTCACTCCAAGTTTTACTGCCACTTTATTGGGTAAATTGGGTTTTTATCATTGTAGTCAAAAATTGCTAAAGTTAATATTTAACCTTCGTCAGTTTGTACTAGTGGCAGGTAAAACAAAATTTTACTTACCTTCTTCTAAGATGTTGAAGTATAACTCCTTATTTGTGCCCAATGCAGTCAATGTAACAGTTTCCCAAGGAACACCCAAGTGAAGATCAAGAGTGTGTTGTTCTCGATTTCTTTCCACCCTTATCCAATAGTTTCGATATCTGCAAACAAAGTAGGAGATTCATGTGGGTTTAGTGTGTTGATCAAGGGTTATTTGCATAGGAGCGATTGGCTTGTAGCATATGGTAACGTTCTATAAAAAATGCTGCTTCTACCAGAGTTCTCACAGGAGAATCTACCTTCACCGAGCAGAATCCGTCGAAACTGTGTTACATAATGTGATGTCTTGCACTCGGCACCTTTGATCTTACTCACCTGCATACAATTAACCCTTAGTTTATGCAATTTTTACATAATTTTAGATTTCTTCCTCTCCTTGCCCCTCGCTCTTCTGCACCACTGTCTTTTGCGGTTGGCCGACCAAAAGCCCATGCTAGGGAGGCGGGAGGACAGTGAGAGTAGCACAGTAAGGGTCGACCGATTGATCGGCATCGGCATCGTCATCGGCGCCGATGGCATGAATTTTAAGGCATCGGCGAGCAATCGGCTTGCCGATGTATTGCCTCCTATAAATCGGCATTTACATCGGCCGCAACAAATATGAAGAAAAAAAACATCGGCATCGGCTGGCCAAACGAACTGTCTGTCGATGGAATACCGATTGTTGTTATTTAGTATTTGAAACAAAACGAATTCCGTAGGCGCGCGGTCAACAACAAGCGGCGATCGCTTCCGTGAAATAGGCCTAATTTGTGCGACTCTGTTTGCATGGGATCATGTAACTCACATAGTTTAACGTTTTAATTGCAATGTTAATCACTATACTATTGTATTTAGCTTTTAACGTAACCATTAACGATTTAATTTCAAACGAAAATGTTTGCCAGCCAGCGGTAGCCAAAACGCAACGTTTTGAGGCAAAAATGTACGTCCGGTGCTGACGATCTGTGGAATTAAAGCCACAAACGTGACCTTTGCACTTTAGATGGTAAGTGTTCCTCAGTAAATATCGAATTTGTGAAGTTGTTCACAGCCTCAGATCGCAGATTGGCTGTTGTTTAAATATCGTTTTCCTGTCTTTCCGACAGCCACTTGCTGGAGCGTTATGGGGCTTTGGCATATATTTAGCTCATTCAAAAACAAACAAATGCATTAAAAAACTGAATTGCTGCCTATTTCAATCTTTGAAATAGTCAGCATTTCAGTTTTTTAATGCATTTGTTTAATAATACATTTATTTTACCCCTACAATAAAATATATTTGCATTTTTTTGCTAAAAAAAATATTTTGGAAAAATTTTTTTCGTTCGTTCTTTTTGAGCGTCTACACGTACACGTGCTTCCGTGACATGTTTTAACTTACAACAAATTAAATGTATGTTGTTAGCTTTATGCCATAATTTATTTATTTATTTATTTTTAAATTAATTTCTTTGAGCCTTAAAAGAAAATTAAAATTAAAAGAAAAAAAAGTTTTTTTTTCAAAATTTTGTTCTAGCATCGTTAAGTAAGCCCTCAATGTGTAAGTTATTCTGGAGCAGCTGTTTGTAGAGATGATTGTAATGCTGTAACTGGTTACTTTTTTTATTTTTCAAATAAAATACGAAAATTTGTTAAGTTTCTGTTTAAAGAAAATATCGGCAATCGCCAATCGGCATCGGCCGATTGGTTAAGTCATGAAATCGGGAAAATATCGGCATCGGCCAGTCAGGAAGGTTAATAAATCGGCACAAAATCGGCATCGGCTAATTAATAAGATTTAAAAATCGGCGTAAAATCGGCATCGGTCAATCGGCAAAATTTTGCCATCGGTCGACCCTTATAGCACAGTTTCGTCGGGTTATACTCGAGAGAACTTAGAAAGTGTTCTCGTTCTGTGGTAGAATCAGTATTTCTCCATCATAAAATCTTCCATGGGAGGATTAGAAAACTGAGCGCGTCGCAAGCCTGTTACCTTTGTAACCAAATCATGCCTTGCTTCTACATATAATGCAACTCTCCTTGCAATAATGGGTAGCTAACACAGATGGAGACGTCCAGTTTCCCATTGTCATAATTTGGGAGGGCGATGCCCCACAACCAGCAGAAGCAGAGCCACAGCAGATCACAATGAATGTGCTCGAAACTATTCAGTGCCAATTCCAGCCATCTTGACGGGTCTGCGACGTGACGGGAAGTGGTGGCTGCACGCAAGAGAAAAAACAATGCACCCAGACAACCTTCACTAATGTCGGTCGCCATTCGCCAAATGGCAAAGGAAATTCAGCAGTTGGCGACTTGATTTTTATCATATCTCGGGAAGCGTACTAGCTAGAAACAAGCGGTTTGCATCATTGTGAGCAGAATTACAATGGTTATCCAACCAAGCATTTAATATTGTTACTAGCCTCTTTACCTGATTGGAGAGTTAGATTCTTGAAAACGACGTTTAAACATTACGTAGCAACACAACTGCTAAAACTATTTTTCTACATGGCGAGTAAGTAATAGCCAATGGCGACCGAGTTTAAATATTTGCTGGCCAAATGGCGAGCACTACACAATTCACATTCGTGAAGGTTGCACCCAGACGCACCCCTGTAGCCCGATATTGTACAGCACGCAGCGAGCCCGATCAGCGAATGAAAGACGCTAGCTACGTATGATCGCGCGTCATGCCGAATCATTTGAAGGATCAAAAACGGCACCCCCACAAGTGCAGTTTTGTGTTCCGGTAACACAAAAACGGCCTCGCCCTCCTGAATATCACATCACTCCTATGTGAATCGTGCCAGTTAACTAGCCCTGTTTCCGCAGCAAACACCATAACCATTTGTAACGTCAGTAACTTCAAATTCAATGCTTCGACGGAAGCATTGTTAGCAAATATCTAGCCACCACCGCTAGGTCCCAAATGACCAAATATCTTGGTGGGAAGGTAGTTTTAAAAAAAAATAAGGGCAGTCTTGACAGGGCCGTGTACTCACATCCTTTGTGCCATTGAGACATCATAGCCAAATACTCCGAAACAGTAACCCACTAGAAAACAATTCCACCAAAAAACTCTGGTACATTTCAATCGGTGCCATCATAGCACCCAAACCCCGAACACTGCACCAGTCATTCCATCGTGACCACTTCGAGTCATAAATACAATGCGTTACGGACCGAATGAATCCGAACCGGATCTGAAGCCGGATCTTTAGGATTCGGATTCGGCAAAAAATATTTTTGTCTCGACGATTTTTCAATAACTTTGCTAATTTTTGGCCGATTTCGACTTTCCAATGTACCATTCGAATCGTTTTTTTCACCAGCTCTACCAATGGAGCTAATTTTAAATGGCTAGCATAAACCGTTCAGAAGTTATAAGGGAAAAACCAATAAACAAGTTGTGAAAATGTGTACTCAAGTCTTTAAACATTACCGAGAGAAAATTTAGTCTGTAATAAAATGCAAAGGGCTGAAACAACCAACAAAGGTATTATTTTGGATTCGGTTAGATTCCGGATCCGATTTGCCAAATCTTTTAAATTATCCGAATCCGATCCAGATTTGGTAAAAGTAGATTCGGTCGATCCCTACAATGCGTTGATGACGCATTGTCTGCTGAAACAGTACCTTTCGCAATTATCAAAAGTCCACTTCTTTTTCTTGTTTTGGCCTCAGGATAGGCATGCTTTTTCATCAGTTGGTCCTTCAGGTCCTTTGTTTTCTTGACGTAAATATAAAACCATTTATCTTAAGGACACCTTGGACTACGTCCGTAACTCCATCCAAATACGTGACTGCGACTCTAGGTCCTTTCTCCGTAACCTTGCTCTTGTGTCGGTGGTCAGCCTTCCACACTCCATCTTTCTTCATGCCTACCGCTCGAGTAATCATTCGGTTTAGGCACCCGGGAGGATAGCCTGAAGAAGACAGTCTTTCTGAGCCCCTCCAACTACAGAAATACCAAACTGTCAAAAATTTCCAAGGATATTGGAATGGTGAATATTCCTTCCTTTGAAATCTAAGCGTACAAGACGTAAACGTGGACTCGGATTGTCAAAGTAAGTGATGTGACATTTTTTAATTTGAAAGTTAATGTTGAATAACTGTGATATCCAGTATCCATTTCACTTGTGATCATAACGACTGAAAAGTTTTTTTCAGTTTGGGCCGTGCAGCCAACAGTCTGTCAACAGTATGACAAGGTCCCAGGATAAGTTTGCTTTACTGATACTCTCATTGCTATTAGTGAGATAAAAGCCATATAGTGTGATTGAACTGATTCAATTAACTGCTGAGTTAACTGAGCTCCAAGTTAACTAACAGTCAAAAGTATTGGGTTGGATAAATTGAGCAAATATAGTTGGTAGTATAATTTAAGTTATTAACTGTAATACTTAAAAGTTATTATAGCAGAGTTCTTTAATTGAGCTGTAGTTATCATTACTGTTTAAATTACACTTTAAAGTCACAGCCTACAGCTTTACAGTTTAAAGTAAACACTTTACAGTTACAGTCTAAAGTTACAGCTTACAGTTTGAAGTTACACAGCCTACAGCTTACAGTTTAAAGTAGGCCTATACAGTTTACAGTTTGTTAAAGGTTACAGGTTAAAGTTATAAACTTGTAATATGTACATGACCTCTGTGTTGACCAAGCTAGTGAATAGTAAAAGTTAACTGTTGAATGTTGATTATATCTGATAAATAAAAGCCGTTTGCACTAGTGATGCACCGATACAACTTTTACGATACCAATTCCTATTCCGATGCTCATTACCTGACACCGGATGATACCGATACTAAACAAGGTTAGGCCATCAACCCTACACATCATCAAGTGTCAGTTCGAAAATCACGTTTTGACTCAGAATTAAGTTAACACTCAAGTTCAAATACAAATACAAAATTTATGTTTATTAAAAATCAATTGCATTGCCCTAAATGCTTTTTATTATTACAAAATACAATAAAATAGCAGTTTGTTTTCCATCGAGGTTCGAAGTATCGGTTACCAAGCATTGGCAGAAAATACCGATTCCGATACCCTAATATATCGGCCTGATTCCCGATACTAGTATCGGAATTGGTACATCACTAGTTTGCACTTGTGTTAAACTTGCCTCT
The DNA here is from genome assembly GCA_023313725.1 of Lithobius niger. Lineage (NCBI taxonomy): Eukaryota > Metazoa > Arthropoda > Chilopoda > Lithobiomorpha > Lithobiidae > Lithobius > Lithobius niger. The sequence goes on from JAHWFP010112117.1 coordinate 24,956, forward strand.
TCTTGAAGAAGTGTTGTATGATTAAGAATTAAGTGCCGGGAAGCTCCATTGTTGAGAGTGTTATGTAAATAGAATCAGCCATCGGCAGTAGAAGTTATATACGTTTGAGCAGAACAAGATGGGTTAAACAAATAAATTTGTTATCAAAGATCTCTGTGCACCAAAATGATACATGGCGCTGCGTACACCCAATAATGAGAGCTAAACAGAGCGGCTAAAATTACCCAAGAATCAGAGCGTAACAGAACTCCTGGATTCGCTCTGCCCTCCTGCAGCGTTTAATCTTGTTTAAAATAAAGAGAAATAATTTGCAAATATGTTAGCTATAGCTTCAGCACACGGGTTCTATAAGGTGAATTTAGTTCACACAATTTTGCAAGCTAATTTAAGAGCTTGAAGGTGAACCACAGATTCCTGTGGTGGTGAGCAAAGCACCTGCGACTCATACAAGCAGGTACAACACAAGCTATTGTTGTTGATGGCGTGGACATTTACTTTTGAACAGGACTGTACATGTCTTGTAAATGCTAAAAAAGGAAAAACTTTAATAGTTTCGGACTGGTTGAAAAGGCATTTAATTTTTTAATTTTTTTTTTATATTGTATAACTGTAAAAATTCATCGTAACTGAATTTGAGTTGACCTGTTTTATTAAGAGGTCACAGTATTTTTGGCACTGGTACTTCAATGGATCAAATAAACAATGGCTTACCTGAAAAAGTGAGTCCCAATACTAGGAATAAAACTGTAGGTTACGTTCACTTTTCCTGTGTCTTGTTGCTGGAAGTTAGTCTCTACACTGATGTGTTGTGTTTTCTTGGCGGCATGCATCGTGATCCATTGCAGAACCCACTGATAACTTTTATCTCGGCATGGTACCTCAATTGTCATCATGTAATTTCTTCGAAACATAATCATGCCTACCAAACAAAAATTCTCATTTCAAAATTCTTCACGGGTTACGGCGTAGTTTCCAATTCTGTAACATTTTGACCTCTCTGGCTCTCCATACTTCTCCATAATTGAATGGCTGATCAGGCCAATCCCTTCCCCAAGAAACCAGTAGGGATGGGTCGGTTTCAGTTTTTGGACTTCGGTTCCGGTTTTCACGCCCTCAAACCCGTGGTTTCGCTATTGGTTTTTGCCACCTCCACTCCAATCAATATTTCTATTTTTTTTTCTTGTAACAGTATAATTACTAGCTTCTAACTCGCTCCTGCTTTCACTTTCAGCAGTGTCATAGACCATGTGGCAACATTTCCTCTACTATTTTTTTTTTTAAATGACTAGGAGCTTTGCGTAGACAAGGATAAGTATTAAAAAAATTAAATTACCAAACCAATCCTTGATTTTTCGAACACCGTACGAAAAACCGACACAAAATCCGAATCGGTTTCGGTTACCGACTCATCCCTAGAAAGCACCTGGCATTTGTTAATAGGTGGTAACAAATGGAGCTATGTTGCTATGCCCACTAACTGCCCTATGTCTGCGACTAAGTCAAGAACTTGGTTTCTCGCTGCTGATTAAAATCACAAGCTCCTGCCACGTCACCTCTTTGCCGATTGGCCTGCATTACCCATCAGGTTAACACGACGCCATTGATTGCCTTGCATAGCAGACTCCGGCACTAAACGTAAGTGAGATTGCTAAAGACAGTTCGGTAATGTCAGCAGGCCACGAAAAGTTTAGTCTTACATATGTTTTTGCAGATCAACTGCCGCTGCCAATCGAGAGTTTCAGTGGCTTGGGCTTGGTGGTTTTGGAATATGCTGTACGTGTAGCAAGTAAATTTGAAAAATTGAAAAGCATGCATCTGCTACATGAGCTCTTTGCAACATGGTGTTGCCGGAGCGCATAAAACATGCATGTTGAACAACACCATGTTCACTTCGATTAATGAATTTCTTAGGATCTGTCCCTGTACAATGTTACAAGGTAAGACTACGATCAGCGGCAACAAACAGTCAATGATTGCAGCCGCAACCTATAAGTTGCAATCAGTGCATTTCAAAACCACCAAACCCAAGCCACTAAAAACTAATTGCTAGAGACAGTTTGATACTGCCGAAACAAGGCATTAAGTTTTCGTTGTGTGCTGGCAGTACCAAACTGTCTCCTCTTTCTACTCTTTTTGAGATGGAAGAGTCACCACCACAGCCTGTAAAACTGTTAGAAGACTGCCAGCACGACCTTGCGTCATGGGAGATTGAAAATATTTCCGAAGGTTCTCCCCGGTTTCTCCATTTAACTCTCGTCACCAGCGTGACATGACTGAGTGAGGCGGTCCAGGTAACACGCCACCAACGGATTTTGAGGTTACGCTGCAATCGCAGTTGCAGAACACTAGCCTAGCTTAAAGGCAGCCGGACTTGACTCGTCCATCTCGAAGAGAGAGCAGTTAGTCCATGGTTTCCATATCTATTGTTTGGTGGTTTTGACGGTACAGATAGACGGAAGCCGAATCGTAGTACACACTACCATGAAGCCTCACGCACTTTTAGGCTTATGGGAAGAATAGGTGTCTCCTCTCCGATCAATTTCATGTTGCGGTAGAATTACGTAAAATGATCAGCTGAACATTTTCCCATACCATTTTTGGGGCAAAGGCTTCGTTTGGCCTACAGAAATTAATCAAAACCGGACTCTTTGCGTTCGTTTGTGTCTCGGATAACTTATATATTATTTTCGTAAACAGTTCAGATAGGCGGGTTGTTGTCAGTTGCGTGTGGTTTTGTTGTTATTGTCGGAAGGTTAGGTTATAGGTACCGGCTTTTGTTTGGCGTTTCACTTGTAAGAAACTGGTTAGGGTTTGTTGTTTCATAGTGGGGCAGTTAATTCATGCTTCCCTGCGTGGCGTCGGCTAGCGTGCCGGCAACATGGATGACGTCAGGCCAAAGTGCTAACTTTGACACTTCATCATGCCCAAACGGTGCCTTTGCCCCAAAAATGGAAGAGGAAAACGTTATTCAGCATGTAATGCTTAGTTCATTAAAAAAAAAGGCTTATGGGAAGAATAGGTGTCTCCTCACCGATCAATTTCATGTTGCGCTAGAATTACGTAAAATGATTAGCTGAACAACATTTTCC
>JAHWFP010112121.1:0-19098 GCA_023313725.1 Lithobius niger
TGTGGTTTCCTACCAAACATGTAGTTCGGGTGGAAAAACTGTTGTAGCGTCAATTGCAAAGTGCGTGGAAGAATTTATGCGGTGTCACCAACACGAGAAACCATTAACGAAGGACACGTCGTAAAGAAACCTTTTTTGGTTTATTCAAACAACAAAGGCTAATAAACATTTACACTTAATGTTAACTTTGGACTTAAATGGCAAAAACATTATTGAACTGTAGTTCAGTTTAGTGCTACTAAGCACAACCACGCTGGCTTGCGTGCGTGCAGCCATCTTTCCAGACGCTAGTCCAGGAGCGAGTGAGCGATAAGCCCATCTAACTACAGCACTTCCTGTGTTACCAGGACGAGGTAATCGATCAACATCCGATCTGGAGTGGGTGATCGATCATCAAAATACTAGAGTTACTTTAACAAAATAACTTGCTCATTAAATGAAAATACAACTAATAATAAATAACGGAAAATTAGAGCAATAAGAAAGGGTCAACTAAAATCAGTATTTTAGTGAATTTGAACCACAATACCGCCCCTTTGCTCTTATTTTCCTGACACTTTGTATAAGAGATATTCCCTAACCGTGGTGAATGGAATGCGAGTGAGCGCTTTCGTGAAAATATCTGCGGGATTTCGTTGTGTAGGCACATAGAAGATTTCAAACACACCATCTTGAAGACCTTCCCTCACAAACTTGTAACGCATGTCGATGTGCTTTGTGGACATCTTTTCACGGTTATCTCGGCAGAACGCAATGGCCGACTGGTTATCGCAGTGCATAACCGGGGGAATTGTGACTCGCAAGAATGCCACTTCATTGCAAATTGCAATAAACCACTTTGCTTCTATTACCGCTAACGAAAGACCTACAAATTCGGCCTCCATTGTGGACAGGGCGACCGACTTTTGTTTCTGTACACGCCATGTGATTGGGGATCCGGAGAGCATAACCACATAGCCCGACCAGCTACGACGATCATCAATTGAAGATGCCCATGAACTGTCAGTGTACACATCAAATTTGGCTGATTTAGATGTGTTGCTGCGCCATTGTAGAACGTAGTCTTTCGTAGTATTCAAATACTGTAGAACTTTGAGAGCTTGAGACCAATGGCTTTCAGATGGGTTTGAGTTAAATTGCGACAGCGCTGTGACTGCAAATGAAATGTCTGGTCGCGTGCGAGAGGCGACGAACATTAGGGCCCCTATCAGAGAACGGTATTTTGTAGAAAGAGATTGATCAGGCACAGCAGGACATCCGTCACGTGAAAGACATGTTCCTACGTCCAGTGGGATCAACACTTGCCTATTGTCAGCACACTTGAATTTCTCAACAAGAGATTCAATATAAGGACGTTGATGAATGTAATGATCACCTGAGTTGTTTTTAGCAAAGCATACGCCTAAGAAAGTTTTTATAGAACCCAATTCGACAACTTCGTATCGACCAGATATCAAAGCTATGGCCTTTCGTAATGCTTTCTCAGATGACGCAAATATGGCTATATCATCCACATATACAAGTACTACTATTGAACAGTCCATGTGGTAAACACAGTTGGTGGCGAACAGTTTCTTGAATCCTAGTGATTGAAATGCAGAATCTAACTCCTTGAACCACATCCGGCCTGACTGATGAAGTCCATATAGTCCTCTGTTCAATTTCCATACAAAGCCACCCTTACCAGCATAACCAGGTGCAGGCCGTAGATACACAAGTTCTTTCAACACACCATACAGGTATGCACATTTCACGTCGACATGTGCATTAACCCAGCCAAAAAGTACAACCAGAAGAACAAAAAAGAATCGCACTAATGCAAAGGCTATGACCGGCGAGAATGTATCGGTGTAGTCGACACCGTCTTGTTGCGCATAACCTTGTGCTACTAGGCGTGCACGGTATCTTGCCACCTTGCCTTGGTCATTCTTCTTAATTACATAGACCCAACGAGATCCTATAACTGTCTTGTCGTTGTTGGGAGGTCGTGAAGGCGTGTATACGTTTCTTTGCTTCAATGTTTCCATCTCCTCGTCCATAGCCACTTTCCATTCCTTGGATTGCGGGGACTGAATATCTTCCGCATAATTGCGTGGCAGCCTAATTTCTACTAAATGGGCTTCTGCATTTTCTTCACCTGATGCCTCGGGCTCAAAGAACAAAGAATCATCTTCTGATGAGGATGTAAAATGAACATTTGCTGGTGCCTTTCCAACGGCAGGCGTATCGTTCAGTTTACTAAAGTCAAACCTCTTGATGTCATACTCTAGGCTTTCTTTGTTACAGAATTCTCTCACTTCCTTGTGTGAACGTAGTCTTCTGTTACCCATGTACCTATAGTAAATGTCATTAGTACCGATGGTTACACCAGATTTACGAAGTACTACCATTCTCTCCCATCCAGGGAGTGGTTCTTCTGGAGATACCAATGTACCACTAGTTCTTGGTTGAGGCATTGGTACTGGTGCAGTCTTGATGTTTGTAACTGTTGTGGCTTTAGGCTTAGTAGAACGTGGCATGGGGATTGGTACTTGTACATTTTTCACATAGGATGGTGCTTCCTCTTCTGAACCAATATCACAGAAGGACGGTTCATTTTCCCCGTCTTGTCGAGCGTTTCTCAAGATCTTAGTGCCAAGACGCTTCTCATCGAATGTCACACTACCAGTTTCACACACTTCCAGTCCATGGTCTGGCAACCATACTCTATATCCGCGTGTATTTCGGGCATATCCAACAAGCACTCCAAGTTCAGCTCTTTGATCAAGTTTAGTGCGGTAGCGCTTCTCTTTGTGGACGAAGCACAAACATCCAATTTTTCGGAGATGTTTCATGGAAATCGGCTTTGAATACCACACGCTGTCTGGAATTTTTCCGTCTAAGGAACGGTGAGGACTTCGGTTCTTTAGGTATATGGCAGTCAACAGCAGTTCTGCCCACCATGTTTTTGACAGTCCAGAAGAACTTAATAAGGCTCTAACAGAGTCCAAAAGAGATCGATTTAGCCGTTCAGAAACTCCATTCATCTGTGGCGAGTACACGTTTGTGCGTTCGGCTTTTATTCCCAGGTCCCGAAGCTTTTGCTGGAATTGTTGATGGCAATATTCAAGGCCATTGTCAGTACGTAGTCTTTTGATTTTTAGTCCTGTTTCACGTTCCACACGCGCACGGAACTCTTCGAACATAGAAAATGCTTGGTCCTTAGATTTCATCAGGTATATGAAGCCTTTTCTGGTGAAATCATCAAGAAAACTGATAAAGTACAACTTCCCTCCGTGAGAAGGTGTAGGGGCTGGTCCCCACACGTCGGAATGTATCAGTTCCAACTGCTGTTTTGTAGTAATGTCCGCAAACCTGACATGCTTGACGTGCGTGGATTTCGCTACTCGACAGTGATCGCAAATGGGATCGTCTTGAGACAGTTCGATACCCTCAAGATACCCCTTTTTATTGGCTTCTTTAAGAGTTGCAGTAGCACAATGTCCTGTCCTTTCATGCCACAATGTAGAGGCCGACATACCAGTGAGCTGTTGTAATTGTGATGCACTCACCGAAGAACGAGACCTCGATCGTTGCTTGTTGCTGGTTGAAGACATGGGGACTTTCTCTTCCACCGTCTTGACTGTTGACGCTTTCTTGACTGCAGTTTTGACTGATGCTGTTGCACAATGTGATTTTGAGTCCACACACACAGTAGCGTCCACTACAAAGAATTTCTGCCTGATAGGAGCATCAAATAGAACACCACCATCTGGTCGTATAACGTGTAGTCCTTCACCACTTGAAGATAGTCTGTAGCCAGCTTCATGACACTTAAAGCCAGAGACTAGATTACGTCTCATTCCAGGAGCATAAAGTACTTTTTTCAACGTGAATTCATCACCCGTGGAATTCACTACCATACGGATATCACCCATTCCTTTAATACAGGATGATCCTTCCGCTAAGTCCGCAGGGGGTAACTGTAATTCTTGAAAATTACTGAAGAACTGTTTATGTGGACAGAAATGGTTTGTGGCAGCAGTATCAAATATCCATTCACTGTCCGCAATTGTTGCTGCGTTGGCTTCTACGAGAAATGCGTCAGAACGTCTGTTTGCTCGGCCACGAGTGTCATTATTTTCTACTGGGGTAGTATTAGAACGCTGATTGCACGAACGTGCCATATGTCCCTTTTTCTGGCATTTGAAGCATGTTACTTGAGACAAATCACGAGGTCGTCCTTGTCGAGACGTACTTCGTCGTCTATTCCACCTTCTTGAACGGTTAGACGTAGTCGAAAGGGCTTGAGAATTTGATGTGCTATGTGAACCACTGCCAAGGCTTCTGCGATCGTATTCAGATAGCAATTTCTCTGAAACTGTCTTTGAAGTAAAATCGCCATCATCCAGGGCGTAAAGGCGTTCTACTACATTGTCCCATTCACTGGAAAGTCCACATAAAAGTTGGTAGGCCAATTCATCATCTTCAGTGTCTTTACCGGCCTCTTTTAATTCATTTGCTGCGTAACGAACTCGAGAAATGTACTTAGCCATAGTTTCATGTGGATCAATTGTCAGCAGAACAAATGCCTTCCTTAGACATCCAATACGGGCACGTGACTTGGGTTCATAGACACCTGATAAAATGTCCCACGCTTCTTTAGCACTATCTGCGGTGTGAATTAGAGGTTTGACGTCATTGGACAGGCCTAGGGCTAACATCGCAAGGGCTCTTGATTTCCTCTGATTAAATAGTGCAATAGCACCCGGAGTACGTTCTTCTACAGCTGCTGAAGGCGTTACTTCTGAATCATCCAGGAAACCAGCTAGCCCCCTTTCCATTAGGGCCATGCGTATGTCAAATTTCCACTGACGGTAGTTCCGATCATGAAGTTTTTCGAACCGCATCGTTGTACCAGCTGAAGGCGGATCCATCATCGAACTTATGGTTTAGACGCCACACAAAGCACACCTTGAAGCACTGAAAACCACTTTCACTTTCACTTTCAAGGGAATCTTTCCCTGTAAATTCCACTATAAATACTTCTACGACACTTGCACAGAATTATAAGCACTTGTGTATAGGCTATTCACTTGTGTAATCACTGTGTTTGCACTTATGCACTGTAGTTGTGTTTGCGTATATTTGCACACACCAGAAACCAAACTGAAGCATTTGTAGCACTACGTATGTGTGGGCTGACATGTGTTAGCGCTCTCACTCGTGTTATAGGCTGCTTAATACATACACAGTAACACTTGATAAATAGACCTACGTATGTTACGCAAATAAAATATTGACCATAGAAAACAAGTACCTTTTTTTTGTATATGCAATAACTGTATTGCTAGCACCATTAGAATGTAGGCCTGTGTTAGATTTTTGTTTGAGAAAACAACCTTAGCTAACACCAACAAGATGGGCATACAAAAATGCACTCTCACTTATTTGTCCTATTTTCCTCAACCTCATGGAAAATTAAGTAGGCTACACACCTCTTTAAATAAATAGATATAGGCCTAAATATACTAGGCACAATGCTTATGGCTTTACAGTGAAATTTCATTTACCAAACCAACATATGCAATTTGTATTTGTAGCAATGTTACTGTGTAGGCCTAAATGCACAACTATGACCATTAATTTATAGGCTTAGGACAGTATCAAATGTGTAGGCTTGGATGAATAAACAAAATTGTAGCACCCTTCGCATCTATAGCTTTACAATATGCCAATATTTCGTTTTTTTTTTGTTTTTTTTTTTAACGTGACCAAGCACCACTACATACAGAAATTCACTTTTGTTCGTTTTGAAAATAATTCTCGTTGAAATGTTATGCAGACATTTTCCCTTTTTTTTTTTTTTAAGAACACTTATAACCGTAGAGCAGTTTTTCAAGAAAGTAATCATGCATTAGAATCGTTAACGAACCAACGCTCATCCATTGAAAACCCAAATCGTCGAGAGACCGTTAGGCCTAATCTCCATTAAATTCTCCGTAGAAATTTGTCACAAACAAAAAGTATTTAACACATCGGCAACACATTTTTAAGGTCATTCTTGGCTTAATAAAACACTCGTTGAATATGAGCAAATACTTCGACATATCGTTCACCATACGAACGAAGTTTGTGTTTGTCATCACAACGGGAATGACTACTGGCCTCTACGGTTTTGAGTTTAAGAGTACTTACAGTTTCTTCAAAATGTTGACGGAGTTGCATAAATACCAGTTTCTGGGCCCATAACCCTTGTGGTTTCCTACCAAACATGTAGTTCGGGTGGAAAAACTGTTGTAGCGTCAATTGCAAAGTGCGTGGAAGAATTTATGCGGTGTCACCAACACGAGAAACCATTAACGAAGGACACGTCGTAAAGAAACCTTTTTTGGTTTATTCAAACAACAAAGGCTAATAAACATTTACACTTAATGTTAACTTTGGACTTAAATGGCAAAAACATTATTGAACTGTAGTTCAGTTTAGTGCTACTAAGCACAACCACGCTGGCTTGCGTGCGTGCAGCCATCTTTCCAGACGCTAGTCCAGGAGCGAGTGAGCGATAAGCCTATCTAACTACAGCACTTCCTGTGTTACCAGGACGAGGTAATCGATCAACATCCGATCTGGAGTGGGTGATCGATCATCAAAACACAAGAGTTACTTTAACAAAATAACTTGCTCATTAAATGAAAATACAACTAATAATAAATAACGGAAAATTAGAGCAATAAGAAAGGGTCAACTAAAATCAGTATTTTAGTGAATTTGAACCACACGTGTCTTAAATACTTGCGTCTTCTAGAAATTTGTAGACCAAAAGCAGACCTTACATTAAAAAGGTTAGTATTCTCCATAGTCAACTATAAATAGATTTGTCATACTTCGAAGTTACTCCTGAAACCTGGACGTGGGGCACACATTAATTGTGCAAAAGTCAAGACTGGACTGTACTCAAGATTTCGTTTCTGCGAGGACAGTTCAAGTATGGAAGTCACGTAAAAGTCCAGTAAAATTAAGTAAAAAACGGGCCAGTAAAGGAATTAATTAGCAACCAGCTACAAATTTGTGGGATGGTTTCAGGTGGCGTGCTAAACAAGATACTAAAAGTCCCCTGAAATCCGACCATTGCGTTTTCCGCCATGTAATACTATAATAATAATAATATAAAAACTTCATTACCAAAAACAAATGGTAAAAGGAAACTGGAAGGGATAAAACATTACCCTACACACACCAGCCCCTACAAATTTTAAACAAGATTTACAATTTCTAGACCCATTGGGGTGCGTCGTCGAAATGTTAGTGATTAAAAATTAAAGTACAGATATAAGACGAAATAAGATCAAAAACACTTTAAAAACATGGAAAGATCAACTATTTCTGAGACCCCGTTTGAACCGATGAAGACTACGTTACATCACCAACTCGGACGTCAAGGGATTCCATGGTTGTACTACACGGTTTGAGAAGAAGAACTTTGTACAGTCTCTTTTCATTTTTGCGACTGTAAGTTTAAATGGGTGTCCTCTGGTATATGCATTACCTCGGACACAGAAAAAGTTTCCGAAAAAATGGCCGCCATTTAACCTCAAAACACACATTTTCTTCTTTTCCTCCCAAACCATTGCCCCTACAAGAAAATCACCTGTAGACAAAATTTAAGAAAAATAAATTTGTAGCTTTTTTTTTGTCTCTACAAGCATTTTGCTAAGTGCAACAGTTTGGTCAAAAATTGACCTAGTAGTACCATTTTAGCCATCGAAGAGCACTATAAATGGCAAAAAAAAATAGATTTTTTTAAGTTTCCTCCCAAAATGGAGCTTTAACTTAAATATCTCTGAGAAAGATATATCTTATTTGTGTTCTGTTTGTTTGAAAAGGAATTTAAATGATCAGGATGGTATCTACGTATTACCCCATGGACTTATCACCAGAAATAACTTCCAGCCTTTTTTTTTATTTGGCTAATGAGAGTGTTTGTAGTGGACATAATGATTCTTTTTACATGTTTTTTATCACTAAATTATTCACACTAAACTGAAGCGAAGTAGTAAAGTCCTTCCTTTATTAACCATGCACAAAGCTTTAAAAATGTGTGATGAATCATTCGAGTGAATAAAGTCTGATGAATAACTTGCAATCCTGTAACAGCACGATACGGACATTCATAGGATGTTTTCAAAGGTGGGTATCTATTCTTTCCATCAATGCTAACTGGAAATATTTAACTTAGGTACGCCCATTTGAAGGTAATAGACAGCAGAGAAAGCGTACGTTGGTTTTCGAATTAATAGCCCTAAATTAATAGCCCTAAATGGACATGCTTCGGATTTTATGAACGATGGGGATCTATTCTTTCCATCAATCCTAACCGAAATTATTCAACTTAGATACGAATCGTTCTACGCTCATTTGAAGATGAAGAGGTAATGGCTTAGTGGCAAAAGTGTATGTTTATTTTCGAATTCAAAGTTCACTTGCGAGCCCTCTAATAGCTCGAAAAGGACATGTTCATAATTTTCTGAAAGGTGGGGAGCTATTCTTTCCATTAATCTTAACCTAAGTTGTTTAACTCAGACAGGGACCGTCCTACGCCCATTTAAAGATGAAGAGGTAATGGCACAGCGACAAAAGTGTTTGGTGATTTTCGAATTCAAAGTGCCCTTGCGGGCCCTCTAATAGCCAGAAATCGATAACAGCTCGATTTTAACCAATAAATGATTTATACCATGGTTGGGACGTCAAGCTAACTCGTATTTAATTTTCGTGTTTTTGAAAATTGCTTCAAGAAATACGGTAATCAGTAGGCTATATGGATATGAATGAAAGTCATTCCATTTTAGTTTATGGGGGGAAGGTGAGTGTTAGACGGACGAGTCCTTTAGCAGGTAGGCAGACTGTAGGCTATGCTCAAGTTTGTGGAAGGAGGGGGCGGGTGGGAGTTAGACGACGCATCGTGTTGCAAGGTTTGATTGGTAAGGTCGTCGCTCGTGATATTCAGAAACAAACTTCGATATGTGAAGAAGCAGGGATAGAAGGACATTGTGCCGACATTCTGGGAAGCTAATAATTCTTTTTGTGCGTTTGTAGTTTGAGAACTGTTTCAAATCAGCGGTAATAGCCTAATAGGTGTATCGGTATGAATGAAGGTCATTCCATTTTAGGTTTTGGAGGGGGAGGAGGGTTGAAGCTAGATGGACGGAATAAACTTAGTTATGGCCCAGACATGTGAGCGTTAGCAGGGATAGGATTTCATTTGGGACATCCTGGCAAGTTAAGGAATTCCTTTTGAACGTTTTTATTGCGTTACAGTTTTCGACACTGTATAATTTTGGTTGTTGGTGTGTGCGTTCCCATCGCGTGATCCAGAAGTGTCAAAAGTATGGGTTATCGGCAAAAGTGTGGGTTATTGGCAAAAGTGTGGGGTACCTTGATACCCACACTTTTTGCGATGACTTACACTTCCAGTCATGGTTAACGGGATTTAACCTACGGAAATGTAGCATGGTGTTGAGTTAGCGTGACGTCACAGCCGTGGTATAAATATGATTAATGCATGTAATTGTGATGACCAGTTTCGCTTGTTGCTAACAGTCACCTTCATATAATAATTAACTGCTAGGCATACCTCTATGAAACATCTATTCTTTTTAAATTGCATTTCTGTATTTTTTATCTTTTGATTTGTAATAAAAAAAAGCAATGTAAAACGTTAAAATTTATTCAAGTTAGTATAATAATATTTTATTATTACTTGTATACGGTTTTAATAGCTTTGACAATGACCCACAGAACTTAATGGCGATCTTTGAAACAAATATTCAATTAAATAAAATTACCTTTTTCAGATAATCGTATACAATATGATGGAACACACACTTCTTTTTGGGGAAAGATTTACTCCAATAAACGGGTCCTCTCTGACTTATTTTTGGTAAGTAGGAAGTCAGTTTATGTTCTTTGTCGTGTCACATTTTATAGAAACAGTGCATAATATCATTGTAGCAAATACCAAAGAATTAGAAAGGAGGCTCAGAAACAACTTCAGCAACACAGAAGACTCAAGAATGTACTGTTATAAATTTACTAACTTTAACGTAACCATTGTATTGTAATTTTAGCCTGCGAAACTAATATGTCCCAGAAGTGCTTGCAAATTCTTTATCAAGAAGTGTATTCATATTCTTCTTTAAAAGTTCCTATTGACGGCAGAAACGTTAGTGCAAGTAGCTAAGTCCCCCAAGTATCTGCAATTTTTTTGGAGAAGTTTATTCGTATTCTCATTAAAAACTTTCTGTAAAAAAATATAAAATAAAAAAATAAAAAACAAATGTTACGGGCGATAACATACTCATTATGTGTATATAATACACCTAAGAGTACAATTATACCATAACGACTGTTTGCTGGTGATATGAGGCCACATGCACATTACAACTACTATGTTATGTATCTTGACGATGTATCCATTTCGGGTAACGTTTTTACATTTACACAAACACAGCATTAAACCAATACGTCAATCGTGAAGTGAATATGGGAAAATTTACATCAGTTCTAAAAACAGACAGAATAAACAGCTTATACTAACGTTTTAGTATTGCTAAAGTAAATGATTTGATAACGTTATCCTCTAATATAAAAAAAATCACATAAGAATAAATAATATTTCGTCCAAATCGAGTACATCCGTAACACTTATTCGTATTAAGAGTTTGATGTTTGCATCGCCTTTAAAATTAAAGTGAAGGCCAAAAAAGCAACCTTTTTTTATTTTCCACTTCAGTTCAACATATTCTTGGAAATCTCGTGATGATAACTGGTTAGTAGAATTCTAGGTTTAACGAAATGAAGGACTCATGTTGTATCTTAACTAATTACACAATACTTTTAAAACAGCGTCTATAAATTTAATCGTTAACTTGTTACGATCCACTCTGTGTTAGGCATACCGTAAATTCCTGAATTATGCAGGAAATTAAATGCGTCATTTTATGGACAGAGAAGTATGCTTTATACAATAGAGGAAATAGTTTATTCTGAGATGTGCACCACAAAAGAGGTGTTATGTGTGCAGAAAATAGAGGTGTGCACAGCACACATTCAGCTATATAAGTAAGTCAATTTTTTTGTGACAGTATAAAGGTATGCAATATTTTGAGGATAACTTCGACGTTCGAAAATTTAAGGTTTCATACCACACAATCATCTTCGATGGGTACCTACAAATTCATAAGCGGAACTCAATAGGGCAACCATCGTGCAAATGACTGACGAGTGAAACTTTAGAAACCAACCACATTGGGCACGAAGGTGGGAAGGCCAATTTGGAACAAGTCAAGCAGAGGTGGGCACCAGAGATGACACCTAAGAAGGGAGTGAGGGTAGAAAATAGGTAATGGCGCGGCAGAGGGAAAATGTGAGTCGTAGAGAACGTAGGTACAGAAAAACGCAAACTGCTGAAAAAAAAACAGAAAGAAAGAAGGGTGGACAGGAAGGGAAGGAAGTGGAAAGGGGAAGGTCGCTTCTAGGGAAATGGATGGAGTAGGGAAAGACAGTAGTGTACACAAGTTGTTTAACCAAGTTGTATGAGAAACGGACATTTAATGATTGAAAATACCGTCCTGATTATTTTTAAAAATGGAATGCTACAAGATTATAAGGGATGTGAAAGTGCACGGTAATAGATTGCAAGTAGACACGGCATTCAATAAGGTCGTGTTCGATCAGGGATACTCCTGTTTACTATAATTCAGTAAACAGAATTACACTAAGACTTTGTTTTAAATCAGCAAAAGAGTTTTAACGGAAGTTTGCATTAAAACAAGTCACGTCAGTGACAACAACAAAACATTTTCAATTTCAGGTGACCTTGGATGATAGTGTACATATAAGCAAGTCGCCAATAAAACTATCTATGCCGGGTTTCCCATTGGGAGGAAATATAAGTATTTCGTACAACAAATTTCATATTTAATTCTAGTGCAGTATAGGGGAATGGCACAAGACCACATGGTCCTGGACTCTGCAAGGAAGTCATTTCACAAATGTGAGGCGATAGTGTTATAATCGACACAGTAAATGTTGTCTATGGATGTTTCCTTTGGGCCGTATCAGTATGGCTCAGCGGTAGGACCTCTGCCTTTCTATTCAAAGGTCGTGGGTTTGATTCTCTGCTCAGGTAGTCTGACATATAAGTCCAAAGGGCAACATAAAAGGTTAGCATCTGTGATTAGTTTACAATGAATGTGCTAGAAACTAACTATTAAAATTGTATGCAAATAAGATTAAAATTTACAATGCTGAAGACTTTCTGTATTCCCATAAAAGGTCTGCTAATATCTTTTTAAAAATAGATTACTGCGTTTGCCCCTGCTGATGATTTCCCACAACTGACCTATAATATGTATGTGGACATGGCGAAGAAAATGAAAGTAACATTCAGCGAACGGCATGTGGTTGAATTCGTCATCGGCAGCATAGAAGTGAGTGAGAAATCTACCTATGTAAATGAGCCCAACTCTATTTCCAACCTAACTTTTCTTTTCAATGCAGACAATAAAACGCAAAACAGAAATTTCCCCGTGTTATTATGGAGAAAAGACTTCAAAATGCATCAGCGAAGCCATTGAAAGTAGGATTTTATCGAATGTCAGTAAGCTATGCAGGTACACGTCGCATTTAATTGTACACTAGTTTTTTTAATCGTTTATATAATATGCATGTGTACAGTGTAATTTAACTACGTTAAATAATCTTTTTAATGCAGCTTAACAATTCTACCAGTGATTCCACCACTAATTTTTAATGTTTCCTAAGTATTAAATCATTATATAAATGTCATGAAATAAATAGTTCACATAAAGGCAATGAAAGGGTAAGAAACAGAATTGATTCACATTTTAGTTTGCATTTGGTCGGGATGAAGTAAGAAGCTTTTGCCGATAATCATGGCATCAATGCGACTGATACACTAACATGCCTTTCAATATCGTTATCAAATTAAAAATTAATTACCATTTATAATCTAATTTATAGTCTTTGAGAATCTGGGAATATTTCCTGCGAGTATATTGGATAGGTAGGACTTTTTGCATGTTAGCATTTTGGGGCATCGGTGCATTAGCCATCAGGGTAAAGGGAATAGAACTCATATCACTTTTTAATCACAACCCTCTTTTAAGACCTTAAACACATTTGATGTAGGACAGTTTCAGTGGCAGTAGAATGTCATATAGGAATTGTAAGAGAAATTGTTGAATAGTCAGTAAGGGTTTTGGGGAACGGATTTGTTGTTCTTACTGATACTCCCATCTGTTGGTTGGTGTGGGACAGCAGCACTGAAAATAAAAATGCAGCATAGGATGCCAAAGAAAAATTCCTGGATGGATTATATAAGCTTTCAAGTGTAGTTTCAAAGTTCTTGCTGGTGTGCTCATTGTAGTAGGGTTGTTGTGGTAATTGTCGTTTAGGATGTGTAAGAAAAATTGGTGGGTAGAATGTACATCCTTTTGTGTATGTTTACAATGTTCATCCTAGTGTGTTTGTCTCTTCTGTGATGCAGAAGATTTGCAGCAGAAGCTGAAGTGCCTATAAGTTGTGCAAGAGAAATTGTTTGGATAGGTAGGACTTTACGCATGTTAGTATTTTGCGGCATCGGTCCACTAGCCATCAGGGCAACGGGGAGAGAACTCATGTCACGATTTTTGAACGATTTTTGAATATGGGTACGATGTTCTTGCTGGTGTACCCATCTGCTGCCTGGTGAAGGACAGATGCAATGGAAGAAACTATGTCGTATAGCATGAGTACAGAAATTACTAAGAAATGCTTTTGGGTGTGGTTTTAATGTGCTTGGTGGTATCCAATTCTGGGGTAGGTTAGGACAGTTGCAGTGATGGTAGCGATGCCTATTTGGATGTGTAAAAGACATTGCTAGATAGGTATTAATGGGTTTGATGTCCTTGCTGGTGGAATCATCTGCGTGGGTCTAGGTTGGACAAACCTACTTTGTGTTTGTGGTGGTGTCAGTGTGTCTGTTTCTAGTGTTTACAAGGTAAGTAACGGTCTAACTCAGATGTCAATTCCGTGTCCTTAACTTTCTCGTATTATGCATTAATGGTTTTAAACCCCCGGGGGGGGGGGGAGATGAGGCTTAATGGCACTTCGACAGCTTGGTCATTAGCGCGAACCTCAGTCGTATTTTAAAACGAATAATCCTTTTAAGTCATCTGGATGTTAAAAGGAATGTTAAATTCGCAGATGACTAAAAATTGTATCACAGGATCTTTAACACTTCAGAATGCCAGGAACGTGCAACCTCGTTAGCATTTTTGGAGAACTGGTTTGCTGAGTGCCAGTTGTAATTTCTACATTTAAGTGTAAGGTATGTCCCATGGGGAAGAAAAACAAATTCTTACATTACAAATGGCTGGGTGCTCCACTCGAACAAACTTGCGAAAGTTGAGGATTTAGGTGTTAGGTTTACGACTGATCCAAAATGTTCAATGCAGTTTAGACTGTTCATTTCTTTCAATGGAACGGATATATTACCTTGGCCGTTTTTTGTCTGTGTCAGACCAGGGCTATCTACAGTACTTGCCGGATCTTGGATGAAAAATAGCATACGCGACTGGGTTGGGCAATATGGCCGCCAAAAACGCCACTTAAGCAAAGATTCGTTATGTTGCGTCTTTCTGTCAACCGAGGGCGACACCGTCCGCACAAAACTGCAACGTTTCTTTCTTTGCAACACTTTCTTGATACACGAACGTGTCGCTTTTTTTTCCAAGCACAGAGAAATAGCCTAACTGTGGCTGAGTGATAGCTTAAAAAACTATTTAAAAATACTTTAATACATAATAAAAATTGGCACGCAAATCTGCGTAAAATTAAAATTACATTTTGAAAACCGCCACTAGATGCCAACAGACGTCATGACTCTCCGTACAAAAGTTTACCGATGCAATTTGCCAATTCTCGAACAGAACTCAAGAAATGGGCCAGTCGTGGCGTCCATTTTGTCTAACCCCTTTAATTCGTTGTAGGTCGGGCCAGTTAGTTTAGTGGCCCTGGTCAGACTTATTCTTGAAAATCCATATCTAGTGGGTGCCCATGCTATCAAAGGCGAGGATTGCTTCGTGGTTGGTTTATGGTTCGTCAATCTCGCATTTCACACCAGGTGCAATGCAGGTGTGGAAGAAGGTGTGCTAAATTTCAAGAAAGGATTAGTCTTTCTTGATGTCACGGTTAAAGGTAGCGAATGCCGTGATCTCTTTCGTGATAGATTGTCTCGTGTCTGCATTTGCACGATTCTCAACTTATAAACATTATGATCCTCGTTTCCTCGAGATTAAGCATAAGAAAGAGGATTATTCTCTAGACTTTCGTTCAGACAGTCTGGAGGAGTACAACCTACCATTTGCCATGCAGGAATTTGTTTCAGATTTGGCCAAGTCACACGACTCCACCCCAGTGCCTGATGATATTACTATCAGCTGTTCAAACATCTGCCTCATGCTTTCCAGAAATTCTTGCTGGGGATGTGCAACTGTGTGTGGCTATATTCAGGCTGGATAGAAAACAGCAGTGGTTATCCCAATTGTAAAACCTGGAAAAGACCTGACTTCTACTACTATTTTTATCGCCAAATCTCTATAACTAGCTATGTCTGTAAAGTTATGGAACGGATAGTGAGTGAGAGTTGGGTGTAAGTGCTGGAATCACGGTAATTATTGTTTGCATCCCAGTGTGGTTTTCGATGGTTTTCGATGATCGAACAACCATCGATCATCCATCGACAACTGGTTCAAGACCTGTTTGACTTGGAGAAGGCTTAAGAGACGACCTTGCGTTACGGGATTCTCCATAACCTCTACAACTGCGGCTTGAGGGGGCAGATGCCACTGTTCCTTTCGGTTCTCCTCTAGGGTCATTCTTTTTGCAGACTTGGTGGGACAATTCTTTCCTGCCTGTTATTTGGAGAACGGTGTGCCTCAGGTGTCTACACTCAGTATCGTTCTTGTTGCTGTTGCAATCACCACCATTACCCAGCAAGCTGCTGTTGCCCAGTCATTGTTTGTTGGTGACTTCGGCCTTCGCCTTCGGGTGGCTCATATGCAGACCTGTGAGCAGTGGCTGCAGCTGGCAATTATAGCAATTAACAAAGTCCAGAGCTGGGTAGTCAGTATTGGTTTCCAGCTTTCTCTGGATAAAACTGTGTGTGTCCGATTTTGCTATCAACAAATACTACACCCATAACCTAGCCTGAACCTGGGAAAGGCGCAAATTCCTGCGGTCCCATGGGCACGTTTTCTGGGTCTGGTGTTCGATTCTAGGGTGTCTTGGCTTCCACACTTGTGCCAACTGAAAGAGAAGGCTTTGCGATCGCTTAACAACTTACGGGTTTTCGTCGTGTCCTTCATAGGGTGCAGATCACACTTGCTTGTTGTGCCTCTACAGAGCCCTTGTCTGCAGCAACTAGGGCAACTAGGGCATTTTGAAACTCTCCATTGGTCAGCCTCTGTAATCTGAAGCCTCAGTGCCACCAGTTAGCAATTCAGTATATTGTGCAGTTGCTTGCTGTGTTATCCAGTCTTGCGTGGCCCATGGTTTTTGGATCAGACTTGCAGGGAGGCATATGCAGAGAAGGTGATTTCTGCAATAGGTCCCTGCAATTCTGTACCAAGTGACAATATACCAAGTGACATTTTTACATTCTGTCTGGCATCCCTCCCAAATAGTTCTACTTGACCATCAAGGTACTTGCAGGAGTTCTGGCAGCTGTGTTATCAATACGCCGGATATAGGCGGCTTTTCACTGATGGGACAGAGTCAAAAGTTGGCGTAGCATGTGCTTGTGTGCATGAGGGAGTACCTGCTTTCTATCGCCTTCTATTAAGCTGTTCTGTATTTTAGGCGAAGCTTCTGGCACTAGGTCTGGTTATTGAATGGATATTCGGGGCTCGCATTTTATCATCTTCAGTGATTACATGAGTTCCTGGAGTCCTTGGCGGCATGCAACCCTTGGTTCCCATTTACAGAACAAATCCAAGTTCTAGCCAGAAGATAACTGTGATTTCTGCTGGACTCCCAGGTTGTGTTCGAATAGCTGGCAATGAGCGTGATGTTGCGGCAGTGAAAGGGTCCCTTTCTAGCCATCTCAACTGATTTCTGTGCCTTGTTCCTTAGGACAACTTTCCAGCGCTACGTCCAGATTGTTTGCTATTTGTTCTCACCAACCTTATTCATTGCTTCCTTTTGAGGGGGGTAATCACTGTTAATTCGGCGATAAGATCTAGATTTGGAGTTGGCTATCATCTCGGTAAGGTGTGGCGCAGTGGCATCCTGGGCCACGATGCCGTGAATGTGGTTGGCACTATGACCTAGTTGTTGATGTGCCAATAAGAATCAATACACCCTCAATGACTGAACCTATTGAATTATACAACTGAACCCAGGACTGAACCTATTGAGCTATAAGGAACGTCGAAAAGTTTGGAAAGCTTACTCAATACAGAATCCTAGGCTCATTTGTGACTTGTCACTCATTTATTCTTCATTGCATGGATTCTGTAGCATGGATTGTAGGCTTTGTCTTATACTGAACAGTGGGAAAATATCCACGTGCCAATCTCTTAGGTTATGGATCCAGCTGGCGAGATGCGGGACCAGGAATTTTTTACCCCAATCGAATGGCTAAAATGCGGAATGAGTTTTCTATTAAGTGTGGTTACGGCTCCTTCATTATTTAGTAGTGATACAAGAATTATTGGTGCTGTCCTGGATAAGCGTTCGATGTGATGTGTTGATATCTTTGATTCGTTTATGGGACCTTACGGTTAGTTCCTGCATTCTGACATAATTCGAGAAATTGTGTTATTTTCAACTTCTGAATGGTTATAAGCGTCAACTAGCTGTCCTGCCCTGGCTACTTGCAACTCGTGGAAAGTACTTTTTATTGCTGTAAAAAGGATAAGTCACAAGAAAAACTGTATAAAATACTCGTAATAGTTCCACCACACTAAAACACTTTTAAAACACTAGTAATGCTTTCAACAGAGATTAAAGTAGAAATAAATAAAACGACTTCACATCCTCCAGGTTCAGAAGTACCACTACATTCTCACCTTCCACATTTGGTGGTGGTCAGTTGTCGACAAAATCTTAATATTTGTGCTTTAATTTTCCTTAAGTTAGTATAGATGTAGATTTAATGCCATCATGAATTACTTTCACAAATGTTGTGGTTATGTGAGCTAAAAGTATATATAGGAGAAGCAGAATGACGTTACGTGTCAGGTTTGGGATTTAGTAAGTTAAGACTTACTGTCAAGGCTTACTGAGAAATCTACAATCTGTTGGTTTGCATTGCTCTCAATGTAACGAAGAGAAAAAAGAAATGGGAGGGAAGTGAAAGGATGCAGGATGCGGGGAAGGGAGTAGGGGTAGGCAAACGGAAAGAAAATATGTCACGTGCCATCATGTGGCTGGTAATCGAATCTTGATATTCTGAATATATTTTGTCTACTTAACGACTAAAATACTACGACGGTATTCATGATACTTTATACTCGATAGAAGCGGGTTCCATATCCGACCAATGCCGACATGTCAATTTTTTTCCGTTTTTACACTGACGTCCCCTGATGCTTCAGGCGGGGGGGTAATTATTTATTTGTTCACTATAGTTTCATTTCTCTTCCTCAATTCGTTAAAACAACCATGAGTGTCCAATTTTAAACTTAAACATAACCATGTTGCGTCTACAAATCATTAAGTCATTAACTGTAGTGATACAAGATGATCAAAGAGATTATTGTCCAAACCAATTATTGTAATATATTTTAATATCATCATCTGTTATTTTCAGATCAGCCTATATGAGCGAGTCACGTCATTTGCCCGTATGCAGCAAAGTAGGAGAGAAATGGCCAATTTACGAAGCAACAATGCATGCATTAAAAGACGTCAGTCTTTGGCATCCTGAATTTTTCTCATGCTACAAAAAATGCCGATCCATATGGTATTCATATGATACGGTAAAGATTACCGATAAACCTGAAACAGATAGCCTTATCTTTAGTGTACAATTTCCAGATAACGAAATTCGTG
>JAHWFP010112122.1:0-32681 GCA_023313725.1 Lithobius niger
TTTTTTTGTGGTTTATTTATGCTCGCTCACTTTTACCTTTTTCTGCCTCTTTTTCGTCCCTTTTTTGCCCTTTTAGGCGGTTTTTAAGCCTTTTTTTGTATTTCTCAGGCACCGTCACCAGGAACTGTCGGCATAAAAAGGGCGTTTTTATTTTTTATTTTTACAAAAAGGGCATTTTGAGAAAAGGGCAGGGGCAATGTCCCCTCCTCCCCCACCCCCTCCTGTGGACGCTACTGAGCCGAGTTATCCGCTTGAGGAAAGTGATCTGTTCTGACTGATCGGAAACAGGAAAGGAGACCGTGGTGATTTCCTAGAGCGTACACCACTGGGAGGGGGGGGGGGAGGAGGGCAACCCCTAAAAGCCGAATTTATTGGAATTAAAGAAATTCTGAAAATTGGTCTTTCATAAGAATATTTATGCTAAACCATATCCTAGCATAAATAAATATCTTTTTGCTAAGAAGACGAATTTTCCCAAACATTTGTTGCTTGGTGGACAACAAGCGATCTCCGATCCTCAGGGTGTGCAAAACCAACTACAGTACCCAAAGAGTAGATTACACAGGGTGATCATTTACATTATGATCCAGCTTCATGGGTCGAGTACTACTGAACGATGCACCATAAAACTTTACTGATTTAATGAGAGGAGAAGAGGCCATGGATTGTACAAGAAATGGATGACCTTGCCAAATGCTGTCAAGGTCATTCCATTGCCAATTTCTTAAATAGGCCTTCGAATTACACACAACTCAGGTTCAATTAAGTACTTGTAGGTGACAAGGATTCATTACTACTGCAAAAAATAGAACGAAATTGGACTACAATGATAGATGCTTGCTTTGCAAGAAAAAAAGGGTGTGTATGATCCCTGAAAGACAAGCCTTGCTTCCCTGTCCGCCCTAACTGTTGGGATGAGATGTCTTTTGGAGTTACACGTGATGTCGGTCCTACGGACGGATTATTGTTTTTGGCACTGAAAATGATCCTTTTCCCCTGCAAATTTCTAACTTATTCCCATGGTTTGTGATGCCTTGGATGATTTAATGAGAGGAAAAGAGGCAATTGATTTAACAAACTGGTGACCTTTCCCAAATGTTAAGATCGTTCCAATGATCTTGACATCTTGGCAAGATCACACATTTCTTGTTCAATCAATGGCCTCTTCTCCTCTCACAAGAAACGGGTGACCTTGCCCAGCTGTCAAGATCATTCCATTGATCCTGACAGCTGGGCAAGGTCACCCGTTTTTTTGTTCAGTTAGTGGCCTCTTCTCCTCTCACAAGAAATGGGTGACCTTGACCAGCTGTCAAGATCATTCCAATGATGCTGACAGCTGGGCAAGGTCACCCATTTCTTGTTCAATCAATGGCCTCTTCTCCTCTCACAAGAATCGGGTGACCTTGCTCAGGTGACAAGATCATTCCAATGATCTTGACAGATGGACAAGGTCATCCGTTTCTTGTTTAATCAATTGCCTCTACTCCTATCATTGAATCACCTAAGTTTTACTACTCATCGTGTAGTAGCCTAGTACTTGAGGCATCGAGCTGCATCAAAACTTACTTGATCACCATCTGTGGTGATCATGTAAACCAACACCAGTATCAACTATCAGTAAGCATAAAATCCAATTACACCATCGCTGTCAACAACAGCAAACAAAGCAGAAATGAAGGTGTAACAAACTTAATACGCACTGGGCCAACGTTCTTGACCCAGAGTGTATTAAGTTTGGCCCACAAAGGTTCAGTTTATTTCTGATGACTGCATCTCCTTCAAAATTAATTAAAAAAAATTAGAAATGATTGTGTACTCCTTTGTTGTAAACAGGACAGATAGCCGTATTTTACTCCTTTGTTAGTCATAGGTTTACCTCCTCCTCTTAGTAGACTCCCTTCTTGAAAAAGATCTGGGATAGATCAAAATTGACCCAATTCAGCTTAACAGCATTATATGGATCAGATAACTTAGGATAAGTCGGAAATTTTAAAACAAAATTCGGGCAGGGCAGGATGAGGTTGAAAAAAAAAACAAGAAAAAGGCAGATTCTGATCATAAAAAAAAATAGTACATTACCAGTTATGCTGATCACTCAAATGATGGGGTAGCCAGTACATCGAACGAAAAACAAACTAAAAAAACAAAATACGGACGAAAGTTTATAGATATTTTCTTAGGAAGAGTCGTACAAAATTTCTACAACTTAAATCTGTTACATTCATCGAAATTAACACGTAGTTTTTTTTAATAAGTAATAAATTGCGAATTTATTTAGTGGGACTTTTATAATGCAAACACAGTTTCACAAGATATACCACTTAAAGCATATCAAAATCGTAAACAGAATTTGTGCACCTTGTGGTTACGACCCTGGTTTCAAGCTGCACGTTCGACTTATTTCTTAATAACGTAAGATCACGTCTCATGGTCGCACAGCAAACATATCTTCACTATATACTTACTACGAATTAATTTTCACTAACTGACATCCAGAATTGTGACTGTTTCCATCAAAACTGTTAAGTTTCACTATGGCTAAGACATCCGTTTCATAACACACGTTATGCCCAAGAGAAAGTGGACCATCTGCTTTCAGACTGTCAGTAATGGCTGTCAGTTCTTATCAAGGACACAGTTGTTACCCAGAACCTGTGCCTGTAATTAATAGTAAATAGAGACAAAGACAGCCAGGCAATTAAATTAAAAGTCACTACACAGTAGCAGACGTGGAGATTTTTACTGACTCGTATTCAAAATGGGCTTCCACCAGAGAGAAAATCACCATCACTTGCACAGTTGGAATATTGTCTGATCGTTGTGGTGGTCATGCTGTGGCGGCATGAGTGGGAAAGGTATACGCTTCCATTGTGAAAACATTTCAAAAATGCATGTCATTAACAAACGAAGATCGTCCGTCTTGGCCATTATGCTACCCGTGTGGCACCTCACGTTTTGCAAATTATACAATAATTGTCTGCTATTAGCAACCCATATCCCAGGTGTTTCAAATGTATTTGTAGGCTTATTTTCCAGATGGTCAAATTCCGCAGTCTTTCTCCCCTTGACAAGTAGAAATCTGCAGAAATCTGCTCCAACTACTCACAGATAATCATGAATTAACTTCCGTTAACAACCTTTTCAAGGCTAGTCTTGCCACAAGCAGGAGACAATTGTATGAGACAGGATTCATATCACATTGGACTTTCCTTGATTCCCTGGGGGTGGCGTACCAACACCATTTTCCACCCATCTATGAACAATCACTAAGCTCTTTCATTGCATAGTAAGTAATTCACCTCGACCACAGAACAATCAAGCAAAGTTAGGTTCGCTTTCATATAGGGAGGCTTAGCACACCTCCTCACAAACCTTCGGGAGCAATGCACCCAAGATTACCTGTCGTCTTGCAAGCAGTTACAGAGAAATTGGCACCTATTAAAAAAACCGAAACTGTCTCTTACTTCTACATGACATCCTTAAAGTTCTGCGTCATGACCTATTTTTCTCTTTTTTTTAGTAGATGGTGGAAGCTGGATGTGTATCTGCTATTTTTAGGTTTCCATAATGTATGGTGGTGCTGTGGTTCTCATAGCTACAAAAGCTGCCATTACATTACCTGCTTCAAAAACTGGGTCCCTTCTGACAAGATGTCATAATTCATGTTTTCTGCACAGGGAAGGCCCCGTCCACACTCTATCCACTTATCTTGACAGCGGAGCCCAACCAATTACAAAGTCCCACAAGTCGTGTTTCCTTGACAATGCTGGCAAACCTTTATCCCGCTCTTTTTTCTTAGCCAAGTTAACGATCAGCTTCACCAAAGTGGGCCTCATGTCATCTCTCTGCAACAGTCACTGTTTCCACGTGGGAGCTGATACTTTAGCTTCCAAAGACGGAAGAAGATCTTATACAGATGTTAGGACGGTGGTCCTGTCATTTGTTACACATAATGTGTTTTAACGGGCCCTGAACCCTGCAGAGGGTACAGCAGCTAAAGCGCAAATGAGTGGAAAAAGAACGTGTGGTGTTGTTTCGTTGCAGTATGGTCCCCACGTGTTCGAACCTTGAGTGTTTTTGGTGTGTCAGGTCTGGGGATACACCCATCTTTGTTGTCTTCTGTCCACATGATTGTACTTCTACTGGTGCACTTCATCCATAGTTTTCTGATAATTTGGGGGCATCTCCCCCTGCGGTTTCAGTTGGCCCCCTCCGTCTCTTGTCCTGGTGTTGCAGGAACGGACTCCTTGCCTCCAAATCCAACGCACCACCCCACTCAGGGCAGGTCATCCTCCCATCTTATCTGAGCAACCACAAGGGCATACGTTCGAGCCCCCCTCAGTATATTGCTCAACAAAGTTTGCCGTGCAAGGATGGTGTAGCCCTCGCGTCTACTGTGCCAGCCACGGATTTACCTATACTCGGGCGGTAACGGGGGATGGCAAATCACAACAGGCTACCCCCATTTTGTCAAAATTTATGTCTTTTATGCAGCACGTTAAGTGTTGATTAAACTTCTTGTGTTATTACTTAGTGACTGTGTCCCTTAGTGATACGGACTAAATTGGACCTTGGCTTTGGCTTCAAGATGATAAGGTGATACAGCTATCAACCAAGTGGATCTCGTTCTCAGCCAAAACTGAAAAAGTTATCATAAGCACAATGCAGTTTTTGGGGTTAGGAATTAACCCCAAACCAAGGTAACTGTTATGAATTGGTTTATGGTTCTATGGTCAGTCTCGAATAATGCGAGGTTACTTCTTCACTAAGCATACATTAATGATTTCCAAATGGGTTTTATGTTTCTACATATGATCACTGGTAACCAGTACTGCATAATTAGCAACCTCCAGGATGTGTATGTGTTTCTTACGCAGACAGATATATAATATGGAGTTCCTGACTAGGTTGACATTGGCAAAAACACGAAAGCTGGTTTTCAGCGTACACGTTCAAAGAGTGAGGTTGTGGCTCCATTACAATCGCCCAAATTATCCCCGTATGACTCATAGCATGGTTTCTGAATAGGTTTCTTAACTATCCGTGAAAAAAATGTATGACATTTGGAAAGCAGAACAGCATAGAAATAGTTTATGTAAAGCATACGTGAAGACAGAATTTTTGATAATATCGGAGCCATCTGAAGTAAGCTGGCTAGTCGTGTAAATTGGTCTGGGGATTGCTGGGACGTGTCAGGTAGATGACCTTGACAAACGAATTCAAGGTCATGACGATATGAATTTGAGAACTATGCATCCTACAATATCACTGTAATATTGGGAAGTTACATAGACCCGTAAACCAAGTGAGAGTTCAGTTTCTATTATGGTGGAAATGCTGACTGTACATCTTTGCTGCACAGTGAGCTTCTAATAATGCTGTAAAGCAAGAGGTTCACAACTGTAAAATTGGTGATATTAGTTCAAAAAAGGCTAAAAGCATAAATTCCGGTAAAAAGCATTCATGTAAATCAGTAACACCAGAAAGAAATTAAACACGAATTGCAAGTGATACTGGAACCCAACATCAAGAACCAAGCAACGCATGTTACTGCCAAGCCTTACTTACGTACATTTTTCTTGTTTTTTCCTACTAATTTAAAAAAATATAATTTTCCGGTAAATATTGGAATTGTTGTATAACGGGAAATCAGATGACAATAGAATACAAAACTGAGTTTACGAGAAGCTGATGTAAAGAAACACGGTATGATGGAATAAAAAAAAATAAGCCAATATAGAAGGACACTAGCTGAATTATCCTCAACAAGGATAGCCAACCCAATCAGATTGTTTCAAAATCAGCCGCCAAATTACATTTTGATATATTGGCTACACTAAGTCGAAACCCTTTCTTCACACAATTTGACAGCACGTACTGATGTAATTTTAGGTGCACGAGTAGCTGCGAGTACTGGGGCGTCAGATTTGATAGGTGTCCTGGTCCCATTGTACGTCTCTGGCTTCGTACAGACCCAGGTTTGATCTTGGTAATGGGAAGGGTATATGTACGGGTTTTTCTCCGGTTGTTTCCCGCCCGTGCACGAGGGTTTCCTCCTGGTACTCCGGTTTCCTTCCTCACGCGGCAGAAAACAACTGTAATAGTGGTGGTACTTCTTCCACTTAACATCTGCTGCTTGGGTGGGTGGATGCCTCATACATCGTCTCTTTCTGTTTCCATTTCTACTTTGGAGATTGCCAGAGGGCAATTTTACTTCGAATATCTTTCACTGTAATTGTGATCGTATCCTGAAAATCAGTCCTTGAAATGGCCTTGTGAGACGGCGCAAATTGAGTCTTGATATTGATGGAGCTGTCAGCAACATATACCACGCGCCATGGCTGTTTGCTGTGAGGTGCATATCACGTGACTGGGCCAGTCCAATCAGACGGCCAAACAGCCGTTGTTCTCGTTCGTCATTGGCTAATTCATGGTGACGTCACGGCAAACAGCCATTGCGCATGGTTTAATGCTGTCTTGTTTCATTTTAGCGAGATGTTGATCTCTGTAAACCAGATCTTGCTCTAAAACTGTTGACCAAGACACTAAGGCGTAAGGTAAAGCACATGTATTGTGTCATCTAATTTAAGTTACTTATGTAGCCGCATTTTTTGGTCTTATTTCATCTTTTCTGTGTAGTGTTTTTTTTTCCAAAAACGAACTGAATCAATGATACCCAACTATCAGATCGGTCGTTCTCGTTTCCTTTTGGAAACAACAACTCACTATCTCTTCAAAACCTTTTCGTAACGTATGGTCAAGGAGGTAGACAACTGCGCTTGCGATTCGAACTTTTTACTACTGTTTTTTGATAAGAGGCATTTGCTGATTTTTAAATCCACGAATTTCCACTGGCAGTTCCTAATTGTCAGAATTAGGAAGCCAAGAAAGCAGTTCATCGAATATGGGTTTCAAACTTCGATGTTGCAAACATTTTCTTGGATAGCCTAAATGGTTTTATTAAAACTGAAGAAAAAGCTTGCAAAAATTCTATAAGTTTATAGATGCAGGAACGGAAAAATGATACCAGTACCTTAACTATCCGTGAAATAAATGTATGACACTTGGAAAGCAGTTACACGAAACGGAAAGCCAATGGGCTCGAGATTGATTTAATAAATACGGATGCAAACCTATTGACGTTGAATTTTGGACTTATATGTCAGACTGCCTCAGCGGGGAATCGAACCCAGGACCTTTGAAATCAGAGGCCAAGGTCCTACCGCTGAGCCATACTGACACGGCGTTAGGTCCCGGGTTCGATTCCCTGCTGAGGCAGTCTGACATATAAGTCCAAAAGGCAATGTAAATAGGTTTGCATCCGTATTTATTAAACTTGGAAAGCAGGACAGCATAGAAATAGTTTATGTAAAGCATACGTGAAGACAGACGTTTTGATAAAATCGGAGCCACATGAAGTAAGCTGGTTAGTCGTGTAAAATGGTCTGGGGATTGCTGGGACGTGTCAGGTAGATGACCTTGACAAACGAATTCAAGGTCATGACGACATGAATTTGAGAAGTATGCATCCTACAGTATCACTGTAATATTGGGAAGTTACAGAGACCCGTAAACGAATAGTAATGCAAATACTATTCGAAGCAAAACCACAGGATTTATAAACGATAAAATACCAGGATTTTCGCCGGAAAATCTTGTAATTCTGCTCCGAACTCCCTTTTCATTTTTCGCATTGTCAATGGTTTACAGCTTAATAAAAGCGAAGCAGAAACACAGGATAAAAAATGTTAAAGGTTGATCTTCTTCATTACCTGCTTGTACATTGTTCAATATACAATATTCATTCGATTCAGAACAATGCTGATCTTTGACAAGGTCAGTCCTCTCAAATATAAGATCAGCCAATGCACCAACATTTTCATCAGTGTCATTTGAGAGGAATAACCATGTCAAGGATCCTTATAGTTCTGTATGGATATATTGGTGGAATAAAATTAGTGTCCCAGAAGGTATACCTGTGGAAGGGGATTTCGCTTACGTTTTATTGTATTGGTTGGCAGTTTTCTACAACTTCCCAATTATACTGCCGCAAACGCCGCAAACCACATGTCTTTAGCTAGTGTGGTTGCAAAGTTTTTGGAATGCTACTTCATTAAATTATCTACGTGTTGCGTTAGACCAAATCGATATCGGTATATATCTTTATGCCTATTGCAACCGATACCTCTACCAATAATATCGGTCAATCTCTACCTAAAATAAAAGCATATTCCTCCTTTGAGTGTATGATTATCTCCGATAGTGTTTTATGGTTATCTCCCCAAACCAAAACTTGTTAAAGATTCTCGCCAAGATCTTCGGCCCGTTCGAAGTCGTGATATCAAACGCCATGCTCTCTCGCCACTTAATACCACCGAGTAATAGTTCGAAGGCTTACTGAAAAATATGAAATTTTGTGTTCTGCGCAATTTTTAAGTATTTGAAGTCTCAGCCGGTGGAATAAAATTGGGGAAAAAGAACAAGGCGTTTGATATCACGACTTCAACCGTCCGAAGAGCTTGGCGAGAATCTTAAACACGTTTTGTTTTGGGAAGATATTAAACAGGACGGTAAGCCAATCGTCTCAAACGGGACAAATAATTACAGATGCGAACCTATTTACGTTGCCTTTTGGACTTATACGTCAGACTGCCTGAGCGGGGAATCGAACCCACGACCTTTGAAACCAAAGACCGAGGTCCTACCGCTGAGCCAGACTGACTAGACATGGTGCCGCATGAGTCAGCCGGAGGCCCTCGGTGTTTGGTTTCAGAGGTTGCGGGTTCGATTCCCTGCTCAGGCAGTCTGAGATATGTCCAAAAGGCAACGTAAATATGTTTGCATCTGTATTTATTTGGAAAGATATGAAACCTTTATTGACCCAAATTGATGAGATCCTTTTTTTTCCCGTAGCAATTGCGAGATGAAAAATCAAAAATCCAGATTTACGTTCCCTTTTTTTTTTGCTGTAGTAGTTTTTCATCCGATGGTTTACTAGTCTTTGTTGAGAAGTCTACCAAACTTGGTTAAAGAAACGGCAATTATCTGTAACCTAGCTGAAGCCTGTGCTTGCGCGCATGTCGTGCTGAATACACAGTTTGCAACACTTGTACAGTATGGTCGCTCATATGTTTGACCGAATTATGTTTCTTAAAATGTTTGCACACACTGGCTAAGAAACACTTCGCTCACTCAGTCAGCGCATCCTGTTGCTCAAATCACCCACCCCACCGCTAATCAACTCCCTGCCTCCTTTCTAATGATCACTTCCACTATATTCTTCCATGGTCATGTTCGCGGATATACCGGTACATAATGTGGTGACTGCCCACACCCCCCTCCATGGTTAATGATACCCCTTTTCTAATGACCACTTCTATTTTATTTCATGTTCATGTTCATGCGGCGGAAATAAAATAGGTTCACGGTGGTCTAGAAGCTCCTCCTTCGAGAAGCATGCTGTCTTGAAAACCTTTCCCCCAAATGCTTTCCCTCCTACTAGATGCGCGGTACCGTCACTTACTTAAAAGTAATACTAGTCTTGATTTCAACGATCTTATTACGTAGATACAAGTATTAAAAGAAGAAACTCAATGGAGCCGACATTGTGAGAAACTAAGAATGACAATAATGACAAAAAAATTCACTTGCCGTAGGATGTCAAGTTAGCATAGTGGTCTACATAGTTCATTGGCGGCCCAAACCAAAGACCCTGGGTTCTATTCCCAGACTCGTGATGACAAGCGAACATTTTTCTCATAATTGCTGCTCCTTTGCCATGCTTCTAGGTGTTAACAGTGTGGGCTTCGATTAACACTATCGAACTCACATTATTTAGTAATTAGGCGTACCCGCACTCTGCGCATGCGCGAGTGAAACACTATGATGGGCAGCATGAAATGAAAACTGCCCCGACCCCTGTTCCCCCCTATTGTGGGTCCGAATACCTTCCCATCTCTTGCAGTTTTTTTTTTAAGAAAGTAAATCTCGTTTTCACTATCATACTCAATGTGGCTGCATTGCCTGTGTCTCCGTCTTGATACCTAGCGATGAGCCCGAAACAACGATCGTGCATGGAGTGATTGTTTTTCAACCAACTTTGAAACTATACAACTCGGTTCTAATAGCCGGCATTATTGAAGCTATTGGTTTCCTATTTGAGAGACCCTGTATGAAGCCCATTGTCATCTTATGTGACCATTGTTAGGCTTCTGCATTGTTAGTTTCGTGTATTTGAGCTACCATTGGTCGTAGGTGTACGTCACTTCCTTCTTCCTAAGATTTGTATTGTTGCGTCACGTCCTTCTTCCTTCTTACTCTCACTCTTTTCCTTTGCTACCGTGCAAGAAGAAATATTTTCGCCCTTAATCATTGATACCTTATTACTTCTCCTTGCCGTTTTACGTGAAGTATCGTTTCGTCTGTTAATTTGAGCTGTTGTCATTTGCTGTCAAAGCATTGTGTCCTCATTGTTTATCCACATTGTTTAGTTAATATGAGCCTTTTCATTTGTTGTCAAAGCATTGGCTCCTCTTTGTTTCTATTCATTGGTAAATTAATTTGAGCCGTTTTCGTTTGCTGTAAACCGTTGTCTCCTTATTGTTTCTTCTCATTGTTTAGTTAATTTAAGCCGTTTTCATTTCTTGTCTGCTCATTGTTTGGTTAATTTGAGCCGTTTTCATTTGCTGTCAAAGCACCGTTTCCTCTTTGTTTCTCCTCATTATTTAGTTAATTTGCGCCATTTTCATTTACTGTCAAAGCATTGTCTCGTCATTATTTCTCCTCATTATTTAGTTAATTTGAGCCGTTTTCATTTGCTATTAAAGCATTGTCTTGTCATTGTTTCTCCTCGTTGTTTAGTTATTTGACCTATTCTCATTGGCTGTTTTAATGGTGGGTTTGCTGTGCCCACATCTCATCCTTCTCGCGAGTGGCTAGTGGTCGCTATGCCCATGTATATCTTATCTGGATAGGACGGAAGTTAATGTAATCGTTTAATCTTGGTGGGTGACACACTAGTGTGTGTATTAATTTTTGAGTTTATGGTTTAGATTCTCCCGACATTTTATAATTTCCTAAACCATTTCTGGATTTCATTTCTTGATACGAATGAGTGCAACAGGGATATCAACAGGCTGAGACACCCTCTTATTGGTACTTTATACATATTTATTTTGACTAAATACTACCACCACTACTATTCTCCCTCATTTCTTGTTCCTATTTTTAAGTTTACTTTCTGCGATGATGCGTAGGCTATATGAATTGTGTACTTTGCTTGAAAACGACGCAGATCTAAATGGCGAAACGTCACTTAAATGAGTATTTTCATAAACGCACCAAATAAAGCTCATCGCTGTCGCCAAGAGTTATTAAAGTTGTTCATAAAGACGCGAATAAACTTCCGATTCCTCATCGCTATGTCACCGATGAATCATCGGCCTAATCAGTTTTAAGGAGGTTTTTTTTCTACCTGAATATGGCGGGCCGAAGATGGCGAACTAGCAGTTTTCCTCCATTAGAATTATTTACGCAAACATAATTCACAAATGGTGAAGATTACCGTAACATAGCGTGTCCCATTAAGCTAAGAATGTTGCTCAACTGTAACTGATAAACTTATTCATCAGTCGGTATTTAACTTAAACTGCCTAGCAACACCCTTAACAATGCTAGTATAATGCAAAAGTGTTGGTTAGGATACATTCTGAAACAATTGACATGTGACGTCACTTTTGATGGAAGTGGTCGCTGAGTAACTCGATGAGTTTAAGAAAGTACTTAGTGTTGTTGATAGCCATGTTGCGTTCATTCGCATTATTTTTTAATAGTATGATTCATGCTGGCAAAGAAAACAGCTCGGGAAAAGAAAACATCAAAATACCGGAGGCACCTGGTTGATTTTGGTTTTTATTGCCGTACCGAATATACATTACCTGCAACTTATATCATTTCTTCTTGTAATGCAATCTCCCCTAGAGAAAACGAACTTATAGGCCTATGCCTGCCAGCTCGGTAGCCTCAGCGCGCATGCGTGACGCACTCCTCCTATAAAAGTGACAGTGTAGGACTGGGTTTCAGCTTTCGCTCTTTTGACTTGTTACGGCGGTAACTCAAGAGGGGAGGTAGGGTGGGTACAGGTAATGTATATATTCGTTTAGACAATGATAGAAACCAAAATCCCTGGTACTTTGATGCTTCTATATGCAGACGAAAATGTACATTACCTGCAATTACTAGCATTGCAGTAGACCTCGTCACTAACGGTGATGGGACCATCGTACGAGTGCCCTAGAGCTACGAGCTGGCTACCTCAGAGTCAATGGACTCCAAGGACCTGAAGCGAAGGGATAACAACGAAGGAATAAACTCCTAGAGGTTAGTGTTGCTTCCACAGGATCCAAAGGGACCTTATCCCGTGAGACACAATACACCTAAGCATAAAAGGGTTAGTTGTTTCAACGTTCGCTTGTCTGTCGACGCAATGCACAGCACATTGATTCATGTATAATTTTTTTTGTGAGGGTGAAGTATACGAACAGGAGGCTTTACAGGTTCAGAGGGGCGAAAGATCAAACTGCAATAGCCACAAACAGGCTAGCCGAAATACCTTCAGTTTCCAAAGTGGGACGCCTTTGCTGGAAGATCTTCAGGACGAAACAACATTTGACAGTCGAACCCAGGAGAAGAGGTATGTGTCTTGATGGTTGGAGCGACAAAGGTGCAAGGACAAGGTGTAGCAGAGTCCAAACAGGGGCGATGTAGGCGAGACATGGAAGGTGGTGATGGGCAGCCATGTGATCCATCAAACGGGAGAACGCATGACTAGATGAGAACGTCCGGGGTTTGAAGGGGGGTGGTAGATGAGGCTTAATGGCGCGTCGACAGCTTGGTCATTAGCGCCAACCTCAGTCACAGTGCAGTGGTCCGGGTTGCCACTGCACCACACATTACAGAGATATTATTCAAACCCCTAATCTAAATCTTGTCATACATGTGTACCTCCTGCAAAAATTGAAAAACACCGGACAGGAGGACAGACTTATCGCCCAATTGACGCACAATGTCATGCGGGTTTGAAGGACAAAGGACGGAAAGCGTAGAACGGTCATCCAAAAAGGGGGCGAGAACTCCCCAGCGGAGGTGCAGAAATCCATTATATATGAGCATAATTTGTTTAGTATAAAATGAACGATGGACGAATAACTGAGAATGGCAGGGCCACGAAGGAGATCGTGTAACGTTTCTGGAAAAAGTGCAGTGCCTGAGAAGCCGGGGTCTCAGATCAGAGGTGAAGGGAGTAACACACGAACGTAATAACACTGAGGCCCAGAAGGGAGCTTGCCGCACGAAGAGGCATTGAAACAGGGCGAAGGGTGTAAGCTAGGTCATGGAAATGATACACTGATCCGAAGGAGGAACATGTTACGTCTTTCATTCGTACTTGATGCCAGGATTCTGGGTAGTAAGCGTACCAGGATGTGGAGTTTTCAGTCTACTGAGTTTCTGAGAAGATGGCGAGAACGAAGGTCCTGGAGGAGATCGGACAAGATGCAGAGTCATTGTGTTATGAAGTAAAAGAAGGCAGCCCGAGATGACGTCGTTGGGTCCTTACAATGTGTTTGTTGTTGTTTTAGAAATTGGCAGAAAGAACGTGGTTCCAGCTCCTCAGCGCAGTTGAGAAAGATGAAACTGTGAAGGGCAACAAAGGGACATCATGGGTGAATGTGGGAGCCTAAGGCAACCCCCTTGGCTCGTGCACAGCACAGTGCACAGAGAAGCTGGCGTGTGACACGTCTGGAGTATATAGCACGATGCCTGGAAAAACGGGGATGAACTGTGCGGCATCATCATATTGCCAAACAGAATCTGCACTTAAGGCATTGAGCAAAGGAGAAGCCGATGCCAAGGCCCAGCCTGATACCACAAGATCG
Source organism: Lithobius niger (assembly GCA_023313725.1). Taxonomy (NCBI): domain Eukaryota; kingdom Metazoa; phylum Arthropoda; class Chilopoda; order Lithobiomorpha; family Lithobiidae; genus Lithobius; species Lithobius niger. The sequence goes on from JAHWFP010112122.1 coordinate 13,935, forward strand.
ATTGGAGACGGAGAGGCCTGAACTGTAGTTGTTGTTTCAGTAGGCAAAGGCTGTGAAGAAGAGGAGGGTGCTGTTGCAGGTTTCGGCGTGATACCCAGGGCATGGATGACTCATGGGAAGTCGAGGCCAGAGGAGACGAAGGAGTTGTTTGAACAGCGTGACGAGGGTCGTAGGGTTGACGCAGTGTGTTATGAAGGTGTTTTGCCATAATAGGGAAATGGCCATACGGAACCCTGCGGGTCATGGACAAGGAGGAGTAGTGAAGGCGTCAAGAGAGGCCTGTGATAGCTGGCAATGGAAAAAGTAACCGAATTTTGGAGTTGGCCATGATCAACTTGACCCACTGCTCGTAAACTTGTCGACGAAGACGTGTTGTTTCCATAGTCAGAATGACGTTGGTTGCACAAAGGGCAGTAATTTCTGCAAAGAGGGTGCGAACTGTGGACAGTACAACTGAAATATATAGGTCCAAATGGGCGGGGTCGTCATGTGACAGCTGAAGTCCATGACAGATGGCTGTACGTAAGGTACAGCGAAATCAAGCTGGGAACTGATGTTTGAAAATGTTGGGCTGGGAACGTTGTTGCTGTCTGAACAAGAAGGCGAAGGAGGAGCATCCAGAGTGTGGACCGAAGCAACAGGAGACAGCCATGGGGGGGGGGGTGATTGAGGCTTAATGGCGCGTCGACAACTTGGTCATTAGCGCCAACCTCAGTCACAGTGCAGTGGTCCGGGTTGCCACTGCACCACACATTACAGAGATGTTATTCAAACCCCTAATCTAAATCTTGTCATACATCTGTACCTCCTGCAAAAATTGAAAAACACCGGACGGACAGACTTATCACCCAATTGACGCGCAATGTCATGCGGAAGATGGAAACGACGACGAACACCATCAAGATGGTGACAATCAACAAGGAAGTGCCGGACCGTAAGTGGCTGTCGACACCAAGAACATTCAGGAGGGTCAAGCCCCCGCAAAAGGAAACAGTGAGTAAGTCGAGTGTGACCAACGCGCAAACGGGCCAACACCACCTCCTCACGGCGACTGCGGCGACACGCCGAATGCCATTCCTCAACAGTGCCTTTAATAGGACGCAACTTATTACCGACTTGACTGTCCCACAAGGCTTGCCAAAAAGCGTGTAACCTCAGACGCAGAATTGGAAAGGCGTCTGAGGGAACAAGGCCGAGATCCCTCCGGAGCGGGCCAGAAACGGCCCCTTTCGCTGCAGAATCCGCTTGCTCATTTCCACCGATCCCAACATGGCCCGGGATCCAGCAGAAAAGCACGGTTTTCCGCCGGCCAGGCAAGCGGGAAAGCAAAGCTTGAACACGTTGTGTCAAGGGGTTCCGAGGATTGTAATTCACCAAGGACTCCAGGGCACTCATGGAATCGCTAAAGACAATGAAATGCGTGCCCTGAAGGTCAAGGATCCATTCCACTGCCAAACCGAGAGCCAAAAGCTTTGCAGAAAACACAGAATAGCCTGATGGAAGGCGATGGGCAACCGTGACTCCCTTACACACACAAGCACACGCCACGCCAACGTCTGACTTCGACCCATCAGTAAACAGCCGCTGATAACCGGCGTACTGAGAACACAGCCGCTGGAACTCCTGCAAGTACCTCGCTGGTAGAGTGGAACCCTTCGGGAGGGACGCCAGAGCGAAAATGAAAATGCCACCTGGGACAAGCCAAGGGGCCACTGGCATCCCACCAAGCCTCAAGACGCAGGGTATTTCAAAGGCTATTTCCTGACAGGACTGCTGGAGCCTATCGCGGAAATCACCCTTACCCACACTGCGTCTACCGACTCGCAAGTCTGGCCCAAAAACCATGGACCAAGCAGGACTGGATTGCACAGCACGCAACCGCAAAGCATACTGAATGGCAAGCTGTCGCCGACGAATGGACAAAGGTGGCTCCGAGGCCTCAGCATAGAGGCTGACCACTGGAGATGTTCGAAATGCCCCAGTCGCCAGACGCAGGCCACTGTGATGCACAGTGTCCAACATCTGGAGAGTCGAGTCACTAGCTGAACCATAGACCATGCACGCATAATCAAGTTTGCTGCGGACAAAGGCTCGGTAGAGGCGCAACATGGCAGTGCGATCGGCACCCCATGAAGTGCCCGACAGAACCCGCAAGATGTTAAGCGCCCGCAAAGCCTTGTCCTTAAGTTGACGCAAGTGTGGAAGCCAAGATAACCTGGAATCGAACACCAGACCCAGGAAACGTGCCTGTGGGACAACAGGAATCTGTGCCTGTCCCAAGTACAGGCATGGATCTGGATGCAGTGTTCGTTGGCGGCAAAAGTGGACGCACACAGTCTTGTCCGGAGAAAACCGGAAACCATTACTGACCGCCCAGGTCTGGACTTTGTTAATCGCCAGCTGTAGCTGCCGCTCGCAGGTCTGCATGCGAGCTGCCCGAAAGCGCAGGCCGAAGTCATCGACAAACAATGACTGGGGAACAACGGCCTGCTGAGCAATGGGGTTGATCCCAATAGCAAACAAGATGACACTAAGAACACCACCTTGAGGCACACCATTCTCTAAGACAAACGGGCGGGAAAGCGTCGCCCCGACACGAACGCGAAAAGAACGGCCCGAGAGGTAAGCGGAAAGCAACAGTGGCATCTCTCCCCTCAAGCCACAGTCATAGAGATTACGGAGAATCCCATAACGCCAGATCGTATCATAAGCCTTCTCCAAGTCAAAGAAAACCTGAACCAGATGTTGACGCAAGCGAAAAGCCTCCCTCACATCCGATTCAAGCGCAACTAGATGATCGATAGTCGACCGAAACCGTCGAAAGCCACACTGGGACGCAGATAAGAATCCCTGTGATTCCAACACCCAGACCAACCGCTCACTGACCATCCGTTCCATAAGTTTACAGACACAGCTAGTCAGAGCGATTGGGCGATAACTGGAAGGAGAAGTAGGGTCTTTGCCCGGTTTTACAATCGGGATGACCACTGCCGTCCTCCACGCTGGTGGAATAGAACCCTCTGCCCACACACGGTTGAACATCCCCAGCAAGAACTGCTGGGAGGCAAGAGGCAGATGTCTCAACAGTTGATAGTGAACATCATCAGGCCCCGGGGCGGAGTCATGCGACTTGGACAAAGCTGAAACAAATTCCTGCCAGGTAAACGGCAAATTGTACAGCCATGGCGGAGCGATCAGTTGAACAACCACGGTTGGTGGGATTGTGAGGACTTGAACGGGAATCATGGTAGAAAGAGCCGAAGGAGCAATGGATTGCGTAGCAGCAGGCGAAGGTGTAGAAGGTGCTTTAGAGAGAATGGGGCAATTTTTTGTAGGGAGCCCTTTCGTCTGTTTGAGTTTCTGACAGGAAGTAGATGGAAGCGAAGCTGGAGGAATCTTGGAAGGACGACGAACGTTGTTTTGATTTAGCAGTTGATGAAGGAACACCTTTCGTCGTAGCACGAGCAGCAAGAAGATCCCTAGCCCGTTTATGAGCTTTTTGGGCAGAATGAATCCGTGACTTCTGTTGGTTGATCTCAATCAAAGCCCAAGTGTCCTCGCCGATTGTTTTACAAATGGTGCATGGCTTTGTACCTTAGTTGCAGGAACGGTGGCGTTGGCAAACCAAATGAGGATCGAGGTGAACTTGTCCAGAAACGAAGCCAGAACATTTACAACGTTTGGGGCTTGGTGAACGTCGACGATAAGGAGGAGTATCCATCTTGAAGCAGCGAAGATCCCACTTGAAAGGCACACGTGGCAATGAAGTGAGGAGAACAATGCCGACGCATAGCAATGGGTCTAATTTCCTGCCTAGACGTGTCGGGAGGAAGTCTGGCCAATAATCCAGTGATATCTAGTGGCATGTCAGTGAAGTAGAAGTTCCCAGGAGAGACCGACCGCTGCTGGTCTACATGTGTGTGACCAAACATCAGAACGACCGATATGGAGTATTAATGAAGGGATGAGGGACCACGTAACCGGGCCCTGTTGATAAGCAATAGCATGGGGAAGGAGGCCACACACCTGAAGCGAAGGCCTGCCAACTTGAAGGTCCAACAAGGCAAGGAGTAGAGATGGAGAACGCAGTGTTGACTAAGGTCAAGATGGCGAGAACGAAGGTGTTCTGGACGAAGGAGGCCGAATACAAGTGTGCTCAAAGTGTCTATAGAGAGGTTCCATGGAAGGTTGGGGCAGCTGCCCCCCCCCCCCTTGTCCGACTTCGCCATGCAACCTGCCATGTTCGGGTAGTGAGGGGCATAGAGAGAAACGACGTATGGTGCAGATAATGCAAAGGACGAAATCTTGCCGAAAGATGAAAGAGCGGAGAGAAAGAGTCACAGGCCTCAAGGATACCTTTCTCAACGAAGGATGTGTCGTGGAGTTAATGGCGTAGAGATCCCTTGGGCGATGAAAGAGAAGGAGGGGAAAAGGCCGGTATGACTGGGACCCTCCCAACTGATGAAAAGGTGGAACTTGAGAAGGAGCCGACGCAGCAGACCATAAGGAATATGGCAGAGCTGGAGCAAAGATGATTGCGAAGCATGGAGAGGCAGCAGTCTGATTGCCGTAACGGGAACAACCTCCAGACTTAAGGAGCCTCTTCACATGTTGTGTGATGGCCATCATTGACGTAAAATATTCTCATCGGTTATTGACTTTCATATTGTTGTTTTTTTTTAAAAACTTTATTTGCAAAAAAGAAACAGGGTCACAAATTCCCACTTGATGGCGAACGTTAAGCCAAACCCCTGAAGGCAGCTCGAGGCGAAGGATGGTAGGAGCAGGATGCGAAGGTGGTTGAAGCTGACGCAGAGGGAATCGATGTTGAAGGCTTGTCCAAGCGGGTTGAAGAAGGTGAAGGTGAAGCAGGTCGAAGCGGGAACGACGAACGTGCGACGAATGTGCTGAAACCGGGAGAACGCAGTGGTTGTTGGAACCGTTCGGATCCCTGATAGTCCAGAACGAGATGGACTGCTGCAGGCAGCGAAAGGTATCAAGGCGACCGGGCACAAAGACGACCAGAGACAGCAGATTTCAAGCTGGGTAGGTCCGAGAGAGCGACCACGTACCGTGGAGGCTAGAAAAGAAAGATGAAACCTGGTCCTACACCGGCGCTTTTATAGGAGGAGTGCATCACGCGTGCGTGTTGAGGCTTCTGAGCTGGCAGGCACAGTCGTAGGGGAGAATGCATTACAGGAAGGAATGTTATAAATTGCAGGTACTGTAGATTTCGTCGGCATATACAAATTGACCAGTGCTTTAAAATTTCATCACTTGACCTTGTGACCGAAGGAATCGCTAAAAAAAAATCAGCTAAGCCGAGGAGATATTTAAATTAGTTTATTTTCTCCGTTCTGATTTCCGTCTTTCACGGAAAAGACTCAGAATCCAACAGTGAGTGTGACCACTCCATGCTCCAAAGTTACGTCAAATATTATATCACCAAGTTTTAGTTCGGCCACATAATATTCACTTATTGGTATAAAACCACAATACACGCAGCTCTGTATTGAAGACGTGTTAATGTAAACGTATATTTTAGTTTTGAAAATTTCTCCGAATGTGTACAGTATTAAGACTTTAAAGTAGCTAGGTATCGTCATCAGCAGCAGCGAGGGAAATACCGACTAAGAAATACCTCGCAAGCGGCTCTTCTGCAATCCAGATAATTTAAGCCACCGATGGGTATACACAGACGGGAACGCGAACAGTGCATGCCACTCTTTGAACGGATCAACCTGACGGTTAGACTGAATTACCTACTGGTAGTTTTTATTAAAGGCTGTTAAAAATTTCAGATCAAGTGATACACTTATGAAAAGCGAACTGAATCTTGCAAAGTTAACCTTATTTAAGGTATGAATTAGAACATCAAAACCACCTTGTCACAAAATTTCCAGCTAGTCGGGAAAGAAAAATTGCGAAGGTCATCGTTTCCCCCAACAGACAAACACACATGGCCAGGATAGACAGACACAAAAAAGTCCTAATTCAGTCGTGTACTACACTTCGCTCGCTCGCTGAAAAATGGTAAAAAAAAAAACACTAAACGAAAAGTTAATTAAGTGGTTCTCAGCAGCACACACATGGGTGAAAAAAATTATTTCAATCACGCATTAGTGCTTTCACCAAACAATTCTTGGAGCCGATGACCGTATCAGCCGTCTGCTCCATTCACGTGATTGCCTCGAAACGAACCAAAGGGTCATTCCCATTCATGTACAGCTAAAACTTGGATCTGTAGAAAGACTTTTTTCAAATGTGCCACATTTGCACGTTGAACCTGGGTAAACCTGGCATTAAAACGTAGCTATTCTACTCAACAACAAAATGTAAGCCACTGAAGATTTTTTTCTTTGGCAAAAAAAAAGCCATTGCCAGCATCTGAAAATATCAAATCTATATAACTAAAATCGTAATATTTGTTTGTTTGTTTATGTTTGTGTGTGTCGCCAGATTACCGTGATTCCCACTCCTATACCATGCGCAACGGCTGTTTGCCGTGACGTCACCATGAGTTAGCCAATGACGAACGAGAACAACGGCTGTTTGGCCGTCTGATTAGACTAGCCCAGACACGTGATGTGCACGTCACACCAAACAGCCATTGTGCGTGGTATAATTCTATTGAAGTCTCAGTGGGGATCTCGATAATGCTTTCGTTTCTTTGTTTGTGGTCTTTCAAAGTGATTTGTCTGTATATATAATAATGCGAATTGCCTTTTCAACAAAGATATACAGTAATGATGATGTCATGTTTTTTTTCCAGTCTCATAGTGGGAATCTCGATAATCTTAATTAGTTTATTTGTCTGTGTGCGTTTCATTAGAAGTGTCTGTGTAAGTAATGATTCATACTGTGTTTTCAACAAAAATGCACAGTACTGATGACGTCATGTTTTCTCCAGTCACACTATTTTCATGCAAATGGGATCTAGGCCCTGAATCTAACTAAATCTAATGAAAGCTTGGGCGACTGCTAGCGGGAAATCATAGTATTTTTATGCAAACGAGAAATCACAACAATGCTCTATAAAACCGGCCATATAATGGGGGCTGTCCTAGTAAAAACTAAAAAAAAAAAAACGCCGCTCGATACATCAATTTTTTTAACATCACTCCTGAGAACCATTTAATTAATTTTTTAGCGGCCTAGTCTTCAATTATCATCAATTGGGTTCTGAACGGAAAGAAGACGACTTGACAGAAGAATCCTGAAAAATTAAGCAAAAAAAAAAACTTGTGTATGAGGTGTGCGTGGCTGTGTGTGTATCTGATTCTCATTAACTCCAAGCTATATATTACCAATATAAAAAAAAAATACATTACTCAATCTAAACACGACTAAACGGCCACATATTACAATTCATTCTTTATTAATGAATCAAAATTTTTGAAAGTTGGACTCTAATTTGATTCACACTGTATTAAAAACTAAACGTATTAAAACATTAAAAAACCATTTCTTTCCTTTTTTTTACGAGTAGCTTTTTTTTGGTTGGCGGCTGAGATGGTTTTAATTTTAATCTAGGCGCCCAATGGTTTAATACAACAGTGGGGTATGGCAAGGAATAACACTGCCTTAACAGTATGACGTCTAAAACCTTACAGGAAAGTTTATTCGTGTGCCTTTCCTGTTTTGTCTTCGGTTTAGTGAAACCTCGCCTTAAACATCAAACGAGCTCGTTTTTGTTTTCTAATTGCTTAATATGGATTGACCCCCATATTTCTTTGTTTAATCAAATACAGTGTTTATAAAAAAAATCGATTATTTTGTTTTATTGTATCAATATGTTAAAGAAATTTAAGTCCGACTTGGAACATTTTGGAAAGGTGGATTTACTAGTACATAATATCTCTCCAAAAGAAAACTTAATGATTCCCGCCAAGTTCTTCGGCCGTTTGAAGTCGTGATATCAAACGTCAAGCTCTTTTGCCGAGTTAATACCACCGACTAAGACTTCCGACGTTAAATGATACACTGGAAAATAGAGCAGTACACATGTTCAAATTTTTCATTTAACCATCGAACGAAATTAAACAATTCATTTTCGTTAAAATAGCTAGCTAGCTAACTTAACGGCATATATGACTACTTTTTTCGATGAATTTTCTGTAACAGTGACTTTTATGTTGTCAGGCGACCAAAATCGCTCGATAAAGCCAAGTTTCAGCCTTTTCTGTCGCATTGTTAGGGCACGTTTACGCAACCACTCGCTTTTGCATTCTCGCAGCTAGAACTCAATCGCGATGGCAAAGGTGACAATGCCATGGTAACAACGCTAAATGAATTAGCTAAATCCGACATCGTTTGAGTAAATACTTGCAGTCTTATAATCCGTGCCAATAATGTAAAGAATTCCTCATGACGAAACAATTTTCCCAAATGCTTTTGAACTCACGTTATTTGCTGTTTGCGTTGCGAGGCGGCAGACATAAAACCGCCGCCATGTTGGAATTTGAGGTGATTTCTAGCTTCTAGCTGCGAGAATTGAAAAGCGAGTGGTTGCCTAAACGTGCCCTTATTTTACCCCAGGTGCCTAAAAACCAGTTAAAATGCCTTCTGTAAAAGAGACAAGAGTGTCAAGTGGTCACCATACTAATATAAAGTTTATCTGGACGGGACGGACGTTAATGTTGTCCCGTTGAATCTTGGCGACGTGTGTCTGAATGCGCAAGCAGCCTTTTTTTTTCGTGTGATGTGGGGGTAGAACATAGTTTGCAAAACTGCGTTCACATAATATCACGTCTATGGCAATTGGCAATTGGACAATTGGCACGAACTCTGAATTAACGCAGACGACTGTTCAGCATTAATGAGGTAAATGTATGTTCACTTGTCAATTGTGTTCCCTATAACCAATTGATTGCCATTTATTACTGGGTAAACATTAAATATTCCTTAAATTCGAAATACTGCCACGAAAAATCTTCGGAGGGGGGAACGAACAAAGCCAGCTGTAAGGGGTCTGGGGGAGAGTGTTAGTTCCTCCAGTGGGGTCCACGACCCGGAAGCTGAAGCATTTTACGATACATCAGTGTCTTAAATACGGCCTCTTGAACACTTTTTCACACATTATAAAGAACACAAAAAAAAAACAAATCGTCAATTTTAAAAAAAAACTTAATTGTTTCGTTTTGGTTCACTTTGGTTTTAGGCTTTTGGTATAAGCCTTTAGCACTTGTAAAGGCAAAAAAGACTGCTGAAAATCGTTGCATAAGAGTTTCATATAATGCACCACGAAAAAATCAAAGTTTCTATTTCAGTAGGCCTACCAATTCTTGCCAACAGAAAATTAAGAACTCTGTGAACGTATACTTAATTTGCATGCATGTTTTTTTTTATTATTATTTAACCCCCCCAAAAAAGAACATGCAGGTCCAAAAAAAAAAAACACAGTTTTTTTTTTACAAGTTACTTATAAAACTGCTGTAAGGTTTAACAGTTACTTGACAACGGCATCTAGGAAACGAAATGACATTAAAAAAGGAAACTTAAGAATATTTTCTTAATAATGTATGCTGTATGCTACGGGTTTTAATTGAATCTGTCAGGTTCAACCTTTGCTTGTTAATGGCAGCTAGGGCAAGAAATGATTCTAAAATGGAAAACCTAACAATATTTTCTTGGTAATGTATGCTATACACTAAGGATTTTAACAGCACCTTTCGGGTTCAACAGTTGCTTGACAACAGCATGTACAGCATGAATAACTAAAAATGAAAACTTGAAGAATATTTTCTTCATAATGTATGCTACATGCTAAGGGTTTTAATTGCACCTGTCAGGTTCAACAGTTGCATGCCAGTGGGCATGAAATGACACTAAAAAAAAATTGTAGGAAACTTAAAGAATATTTTGTGCCATACGTTAAGGGTTTAATTTCAACTGTAAGGTTCAACAGTTCCTTGACCACGGCATTTAGGACATAAAATTTCTCTTAACTTCCCAACGGGATCTACGGCATGAAATGACACTAAAAAGGAAATCTCAAGAACGCAGGTTTTTAATATTTTATGGTTATAGTGTTTTAACAATATTGTTACTTTTGTCCTTAAAGGTAGGGCTATTTAAAAAGGCCTACTTAAAATGGCTTATTTAAAGCCTAGTATTATATACAAATCGTATTATTCTCCCTATAGTTATTTCAATCATATAGCACGTGTCCTAACAATCATTCAAGCGCGCTTGACTGTCTACCACGGTAGCAACAAGCAGAATAGGCCTAAAAGTAGTCTGCGTTATCAACTGTGCAGGAGAAAAATCCGTAATAAGACGCCAAAAAAAATAGAAGAATTAAAATGCAAAACTAATTACTTATTTGCATGTACATGGGAAATACCATCGTGAATCATTGATGATAATTTAACGCCTACAACAAGTTTCATCTTGTTATTTTTCTTTAAAAAAAAAACCCAACATAAACAGATGTTAATTATTACAAATCAAGCAAAAAAATAGTCCTGAGCCAAGATTCGGTTTCGCAAAGAGCTGGAAAAGATTCAAGTGGTAGCGCCGTTGTAATGAAAACACCTGCAGGGATGAACGCGTATTGGGAGGGGGGGGGGAAGGAGGTACGCAAGTATTACGGCAGCGAACCACCCAATCACCACCCCTCCCCCCCCACCTCCCCACCCGCAAAAAAACATACGTAAATACTGTAGTTTTTTTCCTACCTTGCGTCGAGTGACCCCGGGTTCCGGACAGCGTAGTGGGCGTTGGCGGCCGTGGTCCAATCGTGGATGCACCTGAAATTAGGGAGCAGGCCTTAATTCCTTGATATCCAATACAAAAATCACGATTAGGCTGAACGTAAACACAAATCGGCATGGCGTGCGTTTCCATGGGCATAACTATAACATATATAGGCTAAACTATCGAGAGTCGTCCAGGTACGAACATATATATTTGTATGTGTGTGTGTGTAACTGTGTGTGTTTGCAAAAGGAATGGAAAGCTTAAACGTACGGGTTATACAGGCTTTCGCAGCTTCACAGGGGATAATAAAAGGCTTACGCTTGTTAGCAATAAGCTTATGTCGGGGTAAATTGAAGGCTGATTGATCGGCTGGAGCTGTTCGGGAGCCGACACACCGCCTTACCGCCACGGTGGGCCCATAACCAAAGCGAGCTACGCGCTCGCAAGCAGCCAATCGCAGAGCAGCATTCCGTCGTCACGTATCCCTCCGCGGTGATGAGGCCCGCAGCTTCTGCATCTTCGCATGGCATCCGCGCGACGCGTCGGCTCTCGCGGGGGTCCGCGTGAATGGAACTACACGGCGTGAATTTGTATAAAATCGTAATTAACTCAGAAAACCGCAATAGTTTGAGCGCTAGAAAAAGAAACAAGACTTTGAGGACCACATCGTCAACACAGAAGGCAGATGCAGGACTTAGGACTTCCTGGCGGCGGCGAAGGGCCACACCACGGTTGCCCTGGCACCGTTTGGGAAGGGGATGGATGGGGGTTGCTATGGAAACGGATCAGTTGTTGTCAGTGAGGAAGGAGATGGTCTTTTCACCAAGGGTTGGAGTGTTAGTAGTTGGATTGTTGTGAAATTAATTCCTCTTTAAAAACTAAATTTTCCTTGTACATTTGGGTTACGTTGTGGAAGAAAATTAAAAGTAATTTTCCGCAACGTAACCCAAATGTACAAGAATAATTTAGTTTTTAAAGATATATTAATTTCACATCGTTTGTTGAGTTTTCAGCCTGTACGTAGGATATCGCATATTCTGGGGGAACGTCTTCAGATATGCGAAATTAGATGTAGCTAATAAACAAGGGCGCCCTACATTGGAGCTATTGGGGCTCAAGTCTCCCCCCCCCCCTCCCGAAGGTGGGGGCCCTTTTTACGCAAAAAAAAAATGTTTAGAAAAAGTGCTGTGAGCGTAAAATGGTAAAATGTAAGCTTTCCTTGCCAACATGGCTTCTCCCCAATGCACATGTCACGTGATTTCGTGCATGGCACCATTTTGCCCTTTCTGAGTTTTCGTGCAGCCCCCCCCCCTCTTCCGCCCATTTGTACAGTTTTGCGGGCGCCCTCAACTAGAAAAGTAAACGAATACCGTCGTAGCAGTCGGGTTGGTGGCGTATGCTAGTCTGTGTTCAGATGATGTCACTGCACTAAGGGGAAGCCTAACGACGCGATAATGCTTTGGCGTTACTTTATTGCCGAGACATGCTTTGGATCCTAAACATGGTTGGAGCAGCAAAGGTGAATAAGTGGCCGTTTCGACAAAAAAAATTCCATGTCTTCATCAGACCCGATATGAAACCCGGGTAACAGGCGTGCAGACTGCTCTGACCAATGAGCTGCCTGGACACTTTCCAAATCGGAGCAAACTACCACCAGTCAGAAGTGCTAAATATTAGGAAACGCACTGGTTGGCAAGATTGATCTTAACGTTTGAGTGATGTGTGTTTTCGTGTTTTTCGTTTTTACCGGCACACACATTTAAAAAAAAAAACATTCTTAGCCTTATGTCATCTGCAGCAAACTAAAGCTCGTGTACATAAACCGGCGCAATTTTGAATATTTTGAACGTTTTTATTACCACCTTGAAAAGTTACGTTGAAGAAACTTGTACGGCATAGCGATAAAGGCGATATGTCAGTGATCTGGGGACGAATTGGGTTGCCAGTTCGAATCCGGGCCATGCCACTCCGACGAAACGTAAGTGCATAAGGTGGCTTACTGTACTACGTTATTATATTTGCTGGTTGGCTTGTTTTCCTCTTTCATTTGTATGATTTAAAGCGATTTCTGTATATTTATTTAATCCTTCTTTCAGCCTTTGTATTTATTTGTATTCCTTCCTTGTATGGCCGCAAGCACTCTCGGTCGAATGGAGCCCTGGTTGCTACTGTGACCTTAATAACGATCCAGTGAGTCAAATTTATGCCAGTGGAAGAGCGGCCATAGCGCCAAAAGTGCCACTTTGATGAAACGTAAGTGCATAACGGTGGATTACTGTACTACGTTATTTCAAATGTTTGATTTTCGCTTCTTGGCTTGATTTCTTCTTTCCTTTTTATAAGTGTACAATGCTGATTGTTGGAGGTCATACTTAACTAAATGTAATATAAACTAGCTGAAACCCGGGCAACGCACGGGTGGTGTTGAGTGCTCCGTTTGCAACATTGGTAGGGTTTGGTCTCGCGTGTATGCACATGCTCCGCCAAATTATGTTTCTTCAAACCCATTTTGCATACACTGGCAGCGTGTGCCACATAAGAAGCCGTAACACGTGTATTAGGTCACTCAATACGCCTTAAAGATGCTGAGTGAACGAACCCATATGACGCCAAGTCTTACTCTTACGGCTGACCAACGCTGATTTTCATTCACTTCGCTCACTCAGTCAGCGCATCCCCCTTCAGTCACTTCTACCTCCCTTTTTCATTTTTGCCTTGTCCACTTTCCCTGTATCCCCTCTACTTAAGAAGCCGTAAGACGTGAGGGGAAGGGGTGCGCCTTAGGTCATTCAATTATTTTTTATTGGACTATTAATAGCTTTTTCAAGATCAATAGCTTTTTCAAGAAGTACGGACTCCAGAGGAAGTCAGTATTTTTGCTTGTCGGTCTGATCTTCATTGTCTTAGTCATTAGAGCTTCCTTCAACACTGTTTTACCTCATGAAATTTGCGATAGTTTGTCAACCACATGTTGAGGCATTGTCTTGTTAACATGAGAGTAGTTTAAAGGTTTCAGTTGGAAAATTGCCAATTTGTTACTGACTTGATCTTGTCCACGCAGCGTCATTTCCCCCTTTGAAAGATCCATGCTCCGCCTCCCTCCTCCTTCACACTGAGAATTAAAAATTTTTTCCGCACGTAATCCCAACACCAAATGCAAAATTGTTTCTTCTAGCTAATCATAAGTATTTTAACCAATAAAAGAATACCACATTTATTTTTTCTTAATTTTATCTTCAATTCATCAATTCCCCATAAGTTACGATTAAGAAAATTGTGTTGGCTGAGAAACGTAAAAAAACGCTAATTGATATAAATCATACTACCTAACTAAATAATAAGAGTAGGTGCATGTTAAATACATTAAAAATATATTACACGTTACTTAAAACAAATTAACTTAAAGCAATGCTGGATGAAAAAAAAAAACTCGGTTTCTCCGCTAAAGGACCAGTCAATATTTGTGGAAAATATTTTCAGAGTATTAAATTTTTCTTGAATCACCATGCAGACTTATAAAAAAATGTTACCCCCCCCCCTCCGACTGTTCTAAAAAAATTATCTTCCCCCCTCCCCCCCCCCTTCCAACAACAACAAGACATTTTGGTGTAATGACAAGAAGAGACATTTATTACCTAATTTCCTCTCTAAAGGCGTTTTCTACGTGTGCTGAAAGTTATTTTTAAAATTTAAATCACTTCGTGCAGCAGTGACGCACCTGTGAAGGGGTGGGGGGGTGGGGGAGTGAAGGAAGCAAGTGCCCTTCCCCCAATACGCGAAGTTCAGAATATATTCTGTTAAAAGTTGACAAATAAAGTTTTTAAAGTAAATGAAAGAATTAAAAAATGAGTTTTTTAAAAATGTTGAATGGCACAAAAACTGCTGAAACTGAGTTGTTTTACCGGGATCTAAGGCCGCCCACGCACTGAGCGAGTTGGACGTGCGGCCAGGTTGCTGCAGCCAATGAAAATTATTAGTGCGTGGTTTTACATAAACGGTAAGCATTCTCATTGGCTGCAGCGACCTGGACGCGCGGCCAAGTCGCTCAGTGCGCCGGCGGCTTAACTTAGAGCAAACCCCCCCCCTTCCACTTTGTTAGTCACCTCTGTTGAATTTTTGGATCCCGACTTGAATTCCTACATTTTTACATTCCCTTCACCTCCATGTCCGACAAAATTCCTAGGTGTGCCAGTATTTTACGAGGCTAACAACATATCAAACTAAAATTAAGCCTAACAAAATATAAAATACAGGCTGTAGTCAGAGTCGCATACTTTTTTTTTTTTTATAATTGTGTGTTTCTTTGACCCGTAAGATCATCTAAAACAAACGATGTTCGGCAAACAAAATCAGGTTTTATTCTTACAAAACGTTTTAAAAACTGAACAACTCTAACCGCAGGAAAGTGAGCAGATCCGGGATTTACCACCGGGAAATCTCCTACCATGGTAAGGAAAAAAACCATATCTGGCCAGAATAGGTAGTCTCTCACTCATACTACCGTGATCGGTAGATCCAGCTGGGACTTTCTCTGTTTCGTGTTCCCAGCTACAGATCGAATTAGCCAAGTAATTCTCTGCCATGAATAGCCTAATGTTTATTATACTAAACTGGAAGTCCCCGGCGTAAATTACGCTGGTCTAGCTGGTTGCCGCGAAAGTCTGCGTCCCAGGGCATTACGCATCTGGGACATTTTATATCGCAGGGCATCCCAGGACATCACTGTTTAAATTAAGAGATTGCTTGGTCGAATTTGCGTCAGCTTAGATCCCACGAAATTACGCATTCCAGGATATTTTATATCCCAAGGTGTTGCGTACCCAGGACATTTTCTACCGCAGGGGGGGGGGGGGGATGAGGCTTAATGGCGCGTCGACAGCTTGGTCATTAGCGCCAACCTCAGCCACAGTGCAGTGGTCCGGGTTGCCACTGCACCACACATTACAGAGATATTATTCAAACCCCTAACCTAAATCTTGTCATAAATCTGTACCTCCTGCAAAAATTGAAAAACACCGGACAGGAGGACAGACTTATCCGCAGGGCATGCCAGGACAGCAAGTGTCTGAGTTAACTCCTTTTCCCTTAACCTCACTCATTGAGCAAAGTCAGTGCTGTTTGTAGAGATACAAAAGCCGTTTTGTTACGTTTATTCGATCGATTAGTTTCCGAGCCCGTGTTTCACCAGACAGGGTCAACAGTTTCACTGAGAAACACATTTTAATGCAATAACCTTCAAGCGAGCAGCCGCTTTTACTCAGTCCTCCCATTTATGGATTATTACTATAGCGTAAATACGAAACTAGCTGTACCCCCGGCGTAACATACGCCGGTCTAGCCAATACCTAAGCGGAATACTTTACTGGGTAACAAGAAATGAAAACAACAGTGAACTCCCCCGGCCCCCCCCCCCTGGCGTCCTCCCCGCCTCCCCCTGGCCCCGTCTCCCCACATGCTGGTTTCTTCATGGGAATGTTACTTTATTTTAGTGCTTTTCTGCGCACACCGGCTAAAATAGGAAGCCGTAACACAGGAGCAAACGGCGTGTTCCGCAATGTATTACCTGATCAAAATTGCAGGAAAGATTTTTCTTTCCTTTTTTTTTCCTTCTCTGAGCAAAATAACAATTACTGAATTTAATTGAAAACGTAATTTTTGTAATCCTATAACCATACACCGCTTACGACGAAGATGTATATCATAAACAGCTGTCTTGTGCTAGCCTGTACCTCCTACCTGGCCTAAAACAAATAACCCACTTTCCCAGATTAGACGGGATTCGAACTGTCAACCTTTAGATTGGCAGGGTGACGCCCTAACCAATCAAGCTACACCGACTCTTAAGCTTAAAACGCATAATAAAATAATGACGCAATATTTCGTTTGTTTCTGATTGTTACTTCATAATCGAATAATCTTTCCCCTGCTGAACGCTCGCCCTTTTCTTTGCTACCGTGCAAAAGAATGAACCCGCTCGCCCTTTTCTTTGCTACCGTGCAAAAGAACGAACCCGCTCGCCCTTTTTCTTTGCTACCGTGCAAAAGAATGAACCCGCTAGCCCTTTTTCTTTGCTACCGTGCAAAAGAATGAACCCGCTCGCTCTTTTTTTTGCTACCGTGTAAAAGAATGAATCCACTCGCCGTTTTTCTTTGCTACCGTGCAAAAGAATGAACCCGCTCGCTTTTTTTCTTTGCTACCGTGCAAGGGATTGAACTCGCCCATCCTTTTCCACTGTCCTTTTACGTCACTTTCGCCTCTTCCAACCTCCTCATCCGTACCCTTTCTCTATTCGTCCTACCATCTTTATAGTGTAGATTAACATGAGAAGTTTTTGCCCCGATCAAAAAAATTTACTCGTAATTACTTATTACTACCAATTCTTCCAATAAAAATGAAATAAGCGGCAGACGGTCACAAAATAATGATTTATTTATAGTCTGATTTTTCCAGAATTTTTAAATTCTGATCATTTAAAATTGGAATATAACGTTGTTATTATTATTTTTTAAATGAACCATGCTCAGAGAAAAGCGAAATCAAATTAAGTGACGTGTTGTATTGAAATATTTGGGTACAAACTTCAGAGAAGCATACATGATGGATTCTCAGGGAATTCTTGGAATTCTTGGGACAACGTTTTGATGTGACAGGCATAGACTGTTTTTGACCACGCTTATTTATTTATTTTGCTTCTGTAAACTAATTTTAGAAAGACGTGTTTTTTTTTTTTAATTCATTAATTAATTCACCATACACTGAGGTTTCGTGGTGAATTGAAAACTAAATTATAGAAACCAACCATACAATTGGATAAAAGCTAACAGGTCAAGTTCCACCTTTTTTTTAATTTCTGGTTAAGGGCGGGATACGAGCTGTCGACCACTTAAATAAACAGACATAAATCTTCGTAAATTATATATAAAGGAACTATATAAAGGAATTATGCCAGTGGAGAAGTGGGCATACCAATACAGGTGTTATATCACTAGTGTGGTGATGGACTGGGTTGCCAGTTTGAATTCCACTTACATCACTTCAACGAATCGTTAAGTACGTAAAGGTGGCTTACTGTACCACGTTGTTTCTAGTGTCTGATTTTCGCTGTTTACAGCGTTTTTCTCTTCCAGTCGTAGTCCCACTTGGTTTGGAAGCCACCACTGCAACCACTCGGCTGCTGATGCTCGCTTTGTTCAGGGTTCCCGGAAACCCCTTACAAAATCCACTTTATGTCTGCGACTTTAAAATCGGCCCGGATCCGTCTAGGGCTGAAAAGTGAAGCACTGGCAAGTCAGACATGTCTGTTAAGGCCGGACTATGTTCAAAAACCACTAAACTCAACACTTTAGTTCTAGCCTAATTATTGTAGCGCGACCCTTACCACTAGGCATGCTGTGTGGCTTACATTTCGTACGTTAAAACGCATCGAGTGTCCACTCACTTTGCGCGTTACAACTTGAGGGCCCGACCGTTATGCGAACCTGTTCGAAAACAGTTCAGGTTCAAACACCGACCGTTTACGTGCTAATCTGGAGTCGAACCGGTTGAAGTCATTTTAGTTGAAACAAAACTCAGACTGTAAGTTGCGTTAGTCTACCTGAATTTGTTTTGTATCTGTAGGCTATACGTCCGTGACTGACCTACGGTGGTGATACTAACGGCCAATACTTGTATCATCATATTATACAGTTCGACATCCTGTATACGAAAAACGTTAAAAAAAGGCAGTTAAGTCACAGTCCAGAGAAACAAATTAGTTTGTTATGTTATAGCTTCACGTGGCTAATGATAAAATCTCCAAAACTCCACGGTATAAAAAATACTAGCTTAGCTACAGACACTACGATAAAAAAAAAGTCATCAGTATTCTAGTTCTACTGATATCTTTATAAAATGTCATCACAGAATGCCACATAAAGGCCAGGATGCTTTAAATTTGCTTTAAAATATAAGTTTAATCCTTTGTTTTTTTCAAGGAGGAGGAGGAGGAGGATTGAAGTTTCATTTTACTTGTTAAAATGTACACGGATAAAAATTGGTGATTTTTAA
>JAHWFP010112122.1:33081-43152 GCA_023313725.1 Lithobius niger
TACGTAACGTATATGATTGGTAAAGCACAACAGCACTTAAACAGATGCAATTTTCTGAATTGTACATTTGATTATTTCACTTAAAAATCACCAATTTTTATCCGTGTACATTTTAACAAGTAAAATGAAACTTCAATCATATAATCCCCTTTTTTACGGCGCATTTAAATTTTTTGTTTGTAATTGTATTCTGGTGTTGTGGTTTTTTTCACATACTGCAGACGATTAAGTTCGCCGACGAATACAAATTCTATAATAATCAGTTATATCATATTCCCCGAGAAAATCATACAATTGTAGTTTTCTGCTTACTAAAACGCGTTAACAGGTTGCAACTAAAATTAACAAACTACAATAACTATTCGTTTCAGAATTTGAATTATGCCTGTATAAACTCCTTGAGGGGCGTTGCCATTTCACGGGCGTGGCTTTCAAATTTGTAAACACTCAGCTTCATGACGTCAAAAACTTATGTCGTGCTCTATTTACTCTATAATTTTCACAAGATTAATGTTTTAAACCTTTAATTTAACTCACACGCTGTGACTGTTTGTTGCAATATTTGTTTCGTTTCACATTATTTAGTTTCATGTTTTTTAAAAACAAAACCCATCGTAGGTTTGGGGAGCACAGTGACGGTTGTTTATTTATCTTGATAACAGCAAGTTTAAATTTTCTTCCTTTTCAATTTTCATAATTTTTATTTTTGATTATTTGATAGGAGTTGAATTGTTTCCTTTAGTTTTTGTTATTTAGCTGGTTTTTAAGCTGGGCCAAGAAAAATACGGCGTAACCCTTTCAGGGACGCATGTACTTCAGAAGCTTTTTTTTTTTTTATTAGTTATGTCAGTTGCTGGATTAGAACCGGGTTGGAGACGAGCACGCTGATCACTAGGCTGTTGCTGCTCGCTTTGCTCGGGTACCCCTTACAAATCTCGTGGTGTGCCGAGGGACCCAGTTTTTGCCTCATCACGTAGAGGTAGTTTTTTAAACCGCACAGTCCTTTAAAGGGTCAATAATTGTGTAGGGCCTGCTATTTTTTGTGTGTGTCGTAGCCAGCACACAACACGCGGGCGTAGCACTTGAGGAGTATCCGTGTACCCAGCTTGTCGTACCAACTAAACTCAATCACTCACTCAATGCAATAAAAATAAAATAGCAAAAAATCGATGTTAGCTGTAGGTTTTCACACGCTGTGAGCTATCTTTTAGCATTAAGGTGTCTTCAAACTCAGTGCCTTCCAACGACACGTCCACTGATGAATAAATGAGACGGCGGGGGGGGGGGGGGGGGTTAGGGAGGAATGGGCCTGTAGGTCGGAGGGCCGTGGATCTAAGACCATCATTAACATCCTTCAGGCCGCCACTACACACTACGTTCCAGCAAGAGACACTATTTCACTTACTTCAGTGCAGTGACAACAGCATAGGACACAAAACAAACATCTAAACACACACAAAATTGACGTCATATTAGGTGACAACACGTGACGCTAACGCGCTGTGCACTTACCCCTGTAACTCGAGCATGGCCTAGCAGTTGGCGTTTTAGGCCTAGTGACGTTGGCCGACCATCGCAGCCGCTGGCCCACGAACGCTTCGAGCCCTGTTTGGTGCCGTCTGTTTGAAGCCAGGGCTTGCTAGCGTGACATTAGCATCAGAATGGGGATCTCTGTTTGCCGAGAGGGTGAGAAGTGACGTAGCCGAGGATGGTGCCAGCGGAGTCGGCCGTGGAGAAGTGCAGAGCGTACCGTCTGTGTTCGGCGAGGGGCAATTCAAAAACACGGTTTCCTCACCGCGCACCGACGGCGCGGCGTTAGCATGACAGATGGACTCCATGCGAGTCGGCCGAGGAAAAAGTCGTAATTTTGATGTTTTGGTTATGAAACGAGGTTGCCGAGTCAAAGGACGTTTTTGTATAGTGACATTCTGCCGTGGTAATTATGAGATTATAAAATAAAGCTGGACTTAATATTTAGCGTTTTCAGCTTTTTAGCGTTTAAATTGTAGGGACCAGGAAATTAAAAGGACTAGCGATGTCCCTTTTTTTCGATTTACAGGTTTTCGAACTTAAATTCACAAATAGGAAACATGATGCATGTGGAGAATATGAAATGAATTGGGTAATAGTTTGGAAAATTATTTTCATTTTAGCGTGTGCATTCGTGTAGTGGCCGTAGAGACGTTAAATTGGAACTCCTGCAATAGCGAAAATCCTGCAGTAGTTTCTGTTATTAGTTAATTTTGACGAGCCTTATGTCAGCCTTAGCAATTAATGCTTGTATGGCTGAACCGGCTCAATTTTGAACATTATCAGATTTTTTTTTAGAGAAGAAGAAATCTGGTAAAGGGAGGTGCCAGCCCGGGGATTCGATCCGGGAAACCTCCGATCATCGTCGGGTCCGAAAGATTGTCCAGAAGCCAGAATACATCCCATAGCCGCTGAAAGAGCATGGTAGCCTCTCACGCTACCCTGGCCGGCAGTCCTGGTGGGGATTTTGCCAAGATCCCCTTTCCAGGGGTTCGTCCAGATCCGCAAACCTCCACCAACCAGGCTGAGCTCTCTCACTGTATACTGTATAGTGTATACTGTATACTATATACTATACAGTATATAGTGAATACTGTATATACTGTATACTGTATAATACACCCCACCGAGAATCTAACGAGTATTCTGTTTGTTCACCGCACAAGTTGATCTGATGCAATTTAATTTTTTTTTTGTATACGATTTTGTAATGGTACTGTTTACTGCTGAATAAGGTGCCGAATGCAGTGGTAAATGTTTATTGTCTGAAGAGACTTCAAATTATATTACTAGTCAAGTTTTGACATCCCACACATCCAATAAACCTAATATAGCTAGCACACAATCGGGCCTAAACCCAGTTGTGTTTTTTTTTTATTAGCGTCATATGCACGTTAAAGGGATATACCTCCCAGCGCCATTTTTCTCGATCCTCCACATCAAGTACGGCCCGAAAGGTCTATTTACTTACCGTTAGTCTTTCCCTTGTTAAAAAACCGTTTTAAAATGTGGCGTCTAGGAGATTTTCTGTTGAATATTGTTAACTATATTTAAGAACGACCCGTCACTAAATGATGCATTGCGTGCGTACAATAATCATGACGTTTCATCTGTGTGTGTACATCTACTAATTTTCTAATCATTATCATGAGATCTAAAATCTAATGGACTAATGCGATAAAAATTAAAATTAATTCTTCCAATAGATCGCCGAAGCAAAATTATAAGACACTAGCCTAGAAAATTATAAATTGTGATTTTAAAATACGAGAATCATTTCGGTTTGTGACGACACAATCGTTGACTTGATTCTGTCTCGTGTACTGTTTACAAAGCCAACCGAGACAGCAGCTATGCGAGGAACGCAGCTACCACCCCAGCCGACCTTGGCACTGTAATTGCTCGGATGACGATCTGCGCGTAGCTGTAATTTGGCACGCGGAATGTTATAAGGCAGGCCGGGTGTCCCTTTAATTAGAGGCGAGATTACAACCGACGTCCACTTGGTTCAGAGGCAACGGCTGTGCCCACTGGGTTGCTGCTACCCACTTTGTTCTGTACTCCTGGGGATTCCCTCATAAACCTCACTTTGTGCACGGACAAAGGAGTAGACAGGCATGGGCCCCATGGGAGCCTGGTACCCCTCGAAATGTTTTGAACACTTCCATATTTTTTAGCCATTTGGGTTTAAGGGCCAAAACGCCCCTAAGGTGCCAATATTTAGGGCAAAAACCGCCCTAACTTCACAGAATCAAAGGAAAAGAAATAAAACTGAAGAACGTAATTGCTTTGAAATGTGGAAGATTTTGTCCAATAATACCTTTAGTCATTTTTGGAGAACACTGAATGAAAGGTTTCGAGCAAATTGAAATTTGCACATTTCCATTTTACACATATCAATAGTCCTATTTTTTTTAAAAACAAATTTCTGCTTTTGGAGAAAATTGTTGCTTGAAATGTGGCTATTTTTTCCAATAATACCTTTAGTCGTTTTGGACAAAACTGAGTAAAAGGTTTCAGCATTTTTTTTTTTTACCTTTCAATAGTCATTTGTAACAAGTTTCTTCCTCTAAAGCAAAACTGTTTTACCTTGACATGTGGAAATTTTTTCCAATAACACCTTTAACCGTTTTGGGCAAAACTGAGTAGAAAAGTTCACCATTTTTCACCATTCAGTGGCACCTATATTTTTCACCAATTTTTCCCTCTGGAGCAAGTTGTTGCTTGAAATGTGGAATTTGCTTCTCAATAATACCGGCGGTCGTTTTGGACAAACCTAAGTTTCACGACTTATCACTTTCGATGATCATTTCCGAAATATTTTCTGCATCCGGCAGGGAAGTGGGCTACCACGACAATTTGTCATCATTCAGCATAATTTATTCCCCTGATGACGAGTATTGCATTTGTGATTTATTTTTGTAAAGTAAATTTTGTAGGGGGGGGGGGAGGGGGGCGAGTGGCAGGGGGCTCCCATAATATTTTTCTGCATACGGCACTGCGTGTAGAATTATAAAACACGTTAGTCGTTGATGTCGTTCACAGTTTAGCAAGCGGAGAACTGAAACACTGTTTTCACACTAAGGGAGAATAATTCGACTGGATTTTCACGTTGTGCCTAAGAGACAACTACTAAGAAACAACAACTAAGTTAGTGGTAATCGCAGCGTTCAGATTTAACAGTTCCATGTTAGATTTCCGGTTTCTTCGACTTTGTTATGTGACGTCATTGAAGTTTCGTAAGTTCCAACTTTTAGTTGGAGTGCTGACTCGTTGTGAGAACTTCGGTGGGAAGTTCCCCTCGAGGCTCCCCCGTTCTCCCACTATATCTGCCTTTTTCACGCTCACTCGCTCGTACCCAGCCCCTTCACTTTTTCCTCAACGCGGGGGCGGCACCACCGTTCCCCTACCCCCCAACTTTCCTCCCCCTTCCCCACCGCTCCATTAGTTGCCATGCATTATTGATGGGTTTTCATGAGCCGTCGTTGCCCATTTTCCTTTCTAGGAGGAATCCGACAATTCCTATTGGTTACTGAACAAATAGTGGTCGGATTCGGCAGCCAGATATTGAACAAAAAAGTACACTATTACGGTACATGAATAAACACAAATCGGTGTAAATCACATAGGAGAAACGGAAACACAATATCACAAATCGAACAACATTGAGGCTACTACAAAAACGAAATACAATTTTAGCGAATAAAAATCGAAATGTTCAGGCCGACGAAAAAAAAAACAACAATTTGAGTAATATTTACGAGTTTCAAACTTGTAATCTTTTTCTGCTTCGCTCCTTGCATTCCAGTCACGTACGTACACAGATGAGTAGTTTTCCTAAGGTCAGCTGAGAGATTTTTGGCTCAAGGTACAAAGCTTTAACAACTTGGCCGTCATTTGCTTGCTCTGCGCTCAAATTCCGAAAGTAGCTTTACAAAGCTCGTGTTTTACATTTGGACTTAAAACCCCTTCCACGCTTAATAATTAAAAGCATGTTGCGGCCGAAGCACACTGTATGGCCCCACAAGGCAACTTCGAGGACGGCCACCGGGGAGAAAAGGGCTAACTGAGGTTTAATGGTGCATTGACAGCTAAGTCATTTGTGCCAACCTCAGTCACAGTGCAGTGGTCCGGGTTACCACTGCACCACACATTACAAAGATATTAACAAACCCCAAATCAAGATCTTGTCTTCCTTCAACAAAAAAAAAAATGCCACGCAGGAGGACAGATTTATTGCCCAACTGATGCGCTATGTCTCGCAGAAGAAGGAAACCGCGATGAACACCATCAAGATGGTGACAATCAACAAGTACGTGACAGACTGAAAGTGGCCATCGACACCAATGACATTTAAGAGGTATAACCGCATTCAAAAAGAAGCAATGAGTAAGATTGGTGTGTCCAATACACAAACGGGCTAGCACCACCTCATCCTGGCGACTATGGTAGTAAGCTGAGTGCCATTCCTGGACAGTGCCTTTCACGTACAGCCCGTGGCACATTGCTGTCTTGTTTGTCCCGCGAGAATTGCCAAGCAGCAAGCAATCTCAGACATAGAGCAGGAAAGGCGTCCGATGGAACAAGGCGAAGATTCCTATCAAGGTGACCAGAAAGTGCCCCTTTCGCTGCAGCATTAGCATGCTCATTCCTAGCTGTCCCAACATGACCTGGGATCCAGCCGAAAATCACAGTTTTTCGCTGGCCAGGTAAGCGGAAAAGCAGAGTTGGATTCGCTGTGTTAGGGGGTTCCGAGGGTTGCACGATGCCAACGACTCCAGGGCACGCATGCAATTACTGAAGATGATAAAATGCGTGCCCTGAAGGTCACGGATCCATTCAACAGCACCGAATAACATGATGGAAAACGACGGGAAACAGTCACCCCCTCATGCACATGCCATGCTAACTTCTGACTTCAACCCATCAGTGAATATCCGTCAATTGATCACACAGCTGCTGGAATTCCTGCACGTATTTTGCGGGTAGAGTGGAACTTTTTGGGAGGACAGCCAGTTGAAATGAGAATAGGCCCCTTGGGACACACCAAGGGGCCACTGGCATCTCCTCACGCTTCAAGACGTGGGGCATTTGAAGGCCATCTCTCGACAGCACTGCTGGAGCATCACAGAAATGACCTTTACCCACCCTGTGTCGGCCGACCCGCAAGTCTCATCCAGAAACCATGGGCGACGTAGGACTGCATCGCACAGCATGCAGCTGTACAGTGTACTAAATGGCTAGCAAATGGCCGGCAAATTGCCAAAGGAGGGTCTGCAGCCTTAGTATAGAGCTCGCCGCTGGAGATGTCCAAAACTTCCAGTCACCAAACGCAAGCCACCGTAGTGGACAGGGTCCAACATCTGGAGGGTCGAGCCACAAGCTGAACAATAAACCATCAAGCTTGCTATGAACAAAGGCTTGTTACAGGTGCAGCGTAACAGTGCGATCTGCACCCCATGAAGTGCCTGACAGAACTTGTACGATGTTCCGGGCCCAGAAGCCCTTCTTTTTAAGTTGGCGCTTGTGTGGCAGCCAAGACAACCTACAATCGAACACTAGACCCAGGAAAAGTACCTGCGGGACCACAGGTATCTGCACCTGTCCCAAGTGTAATCAAGGATCCGAGTGAAGTGTTCGTTGATGGCAAAAGTGGAAACACACTGTTTTGTCCCGAGAAAACCGGAAGCCATTACTGACTGTCCAGTTCTGGATTTTCTTAATTTCCAGCCACAGGTGCCGCTTGCAGATCTGCATATGAGCAGCCTGAAAGTGAAGGCCGAAGTCATCAAGAAACAAAGACTGGGCAACAGCGGCTTGCTGGGGAATGGGGTTGATCCCAACGGCAAAAAGGATGACACTGAGAACACCTCCTTCAGATACACCATTCTCCAAAACACACAGGCAGGAAAGAATTATCCCGAAACGAATACTTAATGTACGGTCCAAGAGCAAAGCCGAACGAAACAGCTGCATCCTTTACCTCAAGCGATAGTTCTATAAAGGTTAGGACATTTCCCATAACCCAGGTCATGTCATAAGCCCTCTAAAAGTCAAAGAAGATTTGAATCAGAATGTTGACGCAGGCGAAAAGCCTCCCTCACATCTGATTCAAGGGCACATCTGATCGAAGGTTGACTGAAACCGTCGAACGCCATACTGAGACGCAGATAATAATCCCAGTGATTCCAGTGACAATGACACATATGCAAGCGCCTGGCCGGCCACGATTTTCGGCGGCTTTCCTCCTAAATTCCAGGAACACCTCGTGATCATATCCCTCTTTCCTTCTCCTTCCTCACTCCCCTTCCCGTACACTATTGTTGTGTACGTTTTGGGAGCCTAAAGTGCCTTGCATGGTGGCGCGGTAGGGCACCTATTGGATTTCACACATAACAACTAAAGAGTACCGTGCCAAACCGTGCAGTACTGAACTGCAATGACCAAGTTTTGAAACTCGCGGAAAACGTGGCCCTGTTAGCTGTATTATGTGTGAAATCAAGCGTAATACAGTACGGTTTGATATAGCACGGCATGGAATGCTTTACTTATTAGGTGTGAAATAAGTATAAAACCCAGTCCTCATCACCGGGTCAAAAGTCCGGGACATGCCTTTACCCATTCACGACTTACAGACAATGGTAAATTGTAAACAAGCCATCAGCGAAAATCATACACCAGAAACAACGTAGTACAGTAAGCAACCTTTATACACTTGCGTTTCATTTCAAGTGATGCGACTCGGATTCAAACCGGCGAATCAGACTACGTACAGTAATGAGATATACGGGAAAAGAGGAGAGGGGAGGAGGGAACAAGGGCAGCATCGCAAATCTTGTGGTGAGAGAAATATTAACTAAAGCTCAGAGTGTGGAAGGGATGGTTTTGGGGTTTCGCGTCCTGAAACTGTAATCCTGAAACCGTAATTCCTGTCGGCTTAAGTCGGGGCCCAAACAGCAAATTCGCTGTTCGGGGTGCCATGTTCAAGCGACATTAGTTTCTTCCGTTCAGTGCAGGTTGGGGGGTGGGGCGCGCCCAAATGTCAAAGGAATAGATTGTAATGAAAGTTAGCAATGGTATAGACAAGGTATTTGCGAACTTTTGTGCGATAGCGAAATTACGTTGCCATTGTATTCTACCATGCTATCCATGACATCATTCGGTTAAATGCGCGGCAGCCGTATCAATCCATGACAAGAGATACAATGATTTTCGGCTGAAGAAACAATTGCCTCGTGGCCGTTGAACTATGACTGCTAACTGTTTCGTTGGGTTACACTGGTCAAAGTGTCACAATTGGCACTTTTAACTTATGTTTAGAAAGCATGGTAACAATGGATGTTTAGTTAGGCGGATTCAGTGATGTAAAGATTGTCACGACTACTTCTAAATTGAAAAAAAATTGATGTAGTAAATAAATCACGGCAGACATAAAAAATACACAGAAGGGGAAGGTGTCGTTTCGTCTGCTGTACTTAATTTTCATAAGCATGTACCCTAATTCGCAGTAATAATATTGTAATTTTTCATTCATCACTATTTTTTAAAAACGTAATTCACACTGGTTAAATAATAAAAAATCGTGTTAGGAAAAAACCTTAAAATTCAGATCATCAATTAACACACAATAGGTGAAAGCCAAGTTCAAATCCAAGTTCAAAAACAAAACATGGATGGGGAAGGAGGGAGGTGGCAAAATTCCGAACTCCATATTTACACAATGTAACATAAAAACTCTAATGTCATAAGGTTAAGTTAAAAATGTCGCTAAAAATGTGGAACTTTAAAAGAAAAAACCTCAATTAATGTAAATTATTATTCTTTGTTCTTCGCAAACATGTATTCTGAAATTTCAACAAAGTACGTTTTGGGGTTTAGGGTAAGACTCGAGTGCCAATTGAAAAATGTGTGAATGCACTAACCTCTCGTTTTCATTTATCCCCCACCTTATCTTTAGCGATAAAGTAGCTTTCCAGTAATGCTCGTTTAATTTGATTTTTTTTCAATACCCCGTCCCTCTACACCATACTAATCGAATCCATGAGTCTCCTTAACATAATTTTCACCACTACACCTCTGCAGAGTTGGATCGGGTCTGTGCATCTGACCCGGTGACCCAAACTGACCCGGCGGCCCGGAAATTGGGGTCAGACCCGGTGACCCGAAATTTCGGGTCTAACCCTGTGACCAGGAATTTCGGATTACATCTGGCGATCTAGCATGACCTGGTTAGCTTATCTGATTCGGAGACCCACTGAACACCAACTAAGCTACAGACTAAAATAAATTAAATTTGTTTTCGTGTCAGCACCCAAAGTGATTAACACTGTTTCTATGGAATAAATACAGATGCAAACCTATTTACGTTACCTTTTGGACTTATATGTCAGACTGCCTG
This sequence comes from Lithobius niger, assembly GCA_023313725.1. Lineage (NCBI taxonomy): Eukaryota > Metazoa > Arthropoda > Chilopoda > Lithobiomorpha > Lithobiidae > Lithobius > Lithobius niger. The sequence goes on from JAHWFP010112122.1 coordinate 43,010, forward strand.
AGCGGGGATTCGAACCTACGACCTTTGAAACCAAAGGCGGAGGTCCTACCGCTGAGCCAGACTGACACTCACTCATTATTACAAGGTCAGCTGGGAGAAAAGCTGCGGGGCAGTCTTCCTGGATCCGGGCCAGTTCTTTCAAC
>JAHWFP010112122.1:49188-60851 GCA_023313725.1 Lithobius niger
GTGAGCAAGTAAATAAACAATTTTGACTCCCATAGGGCAAAGTTGACGACCCATTAACTAATCACTTTCTTCATATTTGTTTTTCGTGAGCAAGTAAATAAACAATTTTGACTCCCATAGGGTAAAGTTGACATTCCATTAACTAATCACTCTCTTCATTTTTACTATTCGTGATCAAGTAAATAAACAATTTTGACTCTCATAGGGCAAAGTTGACGATTCGTTACCTAATCACTCTCTTCATTTTTGTTATTCGCGAGCAAGTAGCTGAACAATTTTTATTCCAGTAGGGCAAAGTTGGCACTGCATTGACTAAAATCACGTTTTTCATTTTTGTTATTCGTGAGCAAGCAATTTCGAATTAAGCAATCATAGAGCAACATTGATAATCCATCGATTAATCGCTTTTTTCGTTTTTGTTATTATTGGCAAGTAAATACACAATTTTGACTCCCATAGGGCAACATTGATAATTTATTGACTAATAAATTTCTTAATTTTTGTTATTTTTTGGCAAGTAGGGCCTAAATTCACAATTTTGATTCCCATTGGGCAAAGTTGACGTTCCATTGACTAATCAAGTTTTTAATTTTTGTTATCCCTGGGCAACTAAATAAACAATTTTGACTTCCATAGAGCAAATTGACGATCCACAGACTAATATCTTCCTTTTTGTCGTTCGGGGCATGTAAACAAAAAAAAATTGTGATTCCCATAGGGGAAAGTTGATGATTCATTAACTAATCCCCGTCTTCATTTTTGTTATTCGTGGGAAAGCAAATAAAAAATTTTGACTCTCATTAGGGCAAAGTTGACGATCCATCGACTAATCACTTTCTTTATTTTTATTATTCGTGGGAAACTAAATAAACAATTTTGATTTCCATAGAGTAAATTGGGTAATATCTTCATTTTCGTTCGTGTGCAAATATAAATAAACACTTTTGATTCCCATAAGGCAACATTGATGATCCATTGACTAATAATTTTCTTCATTTTTTCATTCGTTGGCAAGTAAAATAAACAATTTCGACTCCCACAGGGCAGAGTAGACAATCCATCGACTGACCACTTTCTACATTTTTGTCATTCGTGGTCAAGTAAGAAACAATTTTTACTCTCGTAGAGTAATGTTGACTAATGATTTTCTTCATTTTTATCACTCATGGGCAAGTAAATAACAATTACGACTCCCATTGTGTAACATTGTCGATCTGCTGACTAATGATTTTCTTCATTTTTATCATTCTTTGGCAAGTTGGCAAATAATTTTGACCCCGTAGGGCAACATTGACGATCCATTGACTAATCAGTTTCTCAATTTTTGTCGTTATTTTTTTTGTCGTAATCAGTTTTCATAATCAACGTAGAAGTATGCACAAAAAAAAAAATTAAAAAAAACATGAAATTGCCAGCCCTCTGCCCGCTCCAGCTAAATTTATTTTTATTGCCTAAACGGAAATATTCATTACCTGTAGGTTTTACATTCTGTACCTCGAATGCTATCTTTCCCTAGAGGTTTGTTAGTTGTATAGAGCCGGTTAGCTGTGTAACCCAAGTGTGCGTGCGTGTGCGCACCTCTCCTACAAAAAGTGCTGAAGCGAATGGTTGCCATCCTTATTCCTATCAATCTGTCGTGGTAGTGACTCAAGAGGGGAGGTAGGGTGGGTATAGGTAATATATATTTCCGTTTAGGCAATAGAAACAAAATCTAGCCCGTTTGGAAATATCCATTGTCTGCAAATTTAGCATTTACAGTTGACCTCGTCAAAACAACGGTGGTGGGCACCACCTGACGAGTACCCTAAGACTACGCGCTGGCTTCCCTCAAAAGTCACTGACTTCACACTTTATTGGGAAAAAAAAACAGTAAAATAGGAGTAATGATCCTCTTTTCTGGATTTGATGGCCCTGAAAAAGGCCGTGTTTGGGTCTTGCTTCTGCTTCATATTGTTAGGGGGTTTGATGACACATCTGGCTGTGACGATGGGTCCCAGACGATGTAGACCACTGGCTTCGGTGGATATCTCTCTGAAGTAGTGCGATGTGAAGACTGAGGAGCTTCTCCAGGATGCCGCTGCGAGGATCTCAGGAACTGGAATGCTGTTGGAAGGAAGAAAGAATTGATTTCGTCCTTTGCGGAATTCGTTGTTTTCTGTCCTTTGAATGTAGAAACGTAGTGCATGTACAGGGCAGAGAATAAGTTCAGGTTCGTCACCAAATATGTTGGAAAGTGATGGAATGATGATGGTTGTGACGCTTAAGCAAGGTTTTTAAGTCTTTGCTCTAAATGAAGACCTCGGAGTTAAATTAGCTGCTGTGAGGTTGGGATAGAAGAAGCAGACTGCTAGATCGATGGACAAGGTTTGTACTTTGCTGCAACATAGGCTGGCTGCAAGGGTTGTTAAGAATACTGCTTTGCGGGTGAGTAAATCTATGGTACTATTTAAAATAGGTTCATAGGGTGCTTTTCTCATAGAGTCCTAGATGATTAACAGGTCCCAATCTGGAAAGGCTCGGCGAATCGTTGGTTGTTCAACGTCAAAGGATCTGATGAGTGTGGCAGAGGCGTAACTTCAAAATTGGGGCCTGGAGGCGGGAGTGCTGTGGAGGCCCTCCCCCCCTTAAAAAAATCCATCAGTTATTGCCACACTAGGTGAGAACCCAGAGGAGCGGGCCCCTTTCATTAAAAAAAAGAAAGGAGTTTTCCCATACAAGGCAAGAGCCCAGTAGAGGTCGCCCCCTCCCGTTCACACAAAAATGTTGTTTTTACGGAGGGGGGGAGGGGGCAACCTCATCCCCTTCATAAAAAAATGCTATTTTTGCCACACAGGCGAGAGCCAGGGTAGGCCCTTCATTAAAAAATATTTTATTTTTTTTGCCACTTTAGGTAAAGAACCAGTGGGTTCCCCCCCCCCCCCCCCCACACACACACACCAACCTTCATAAAAAAAATAAAACAATTAATTTTTTGCAACACAAGACACAACTTTTTCACCCAAATCATATTGTACGGTTACAAACAGATTTTAAATTGGGGCCAGTGAGAGGGGGCCCCCCAAAGTCGATGGGCCCGGAGGCGGCTGCCTCCTCTGCCTCATTGTAGTTACGCCACTGGAGTGTGGAGACGCGAACGTCATCAACGATGTTGGCTTTGCCTGCTGCTTTCAAGACAGAATTTAGAGCTGAGCAAGTAACCAGGACTGTAGATCATTTTAAGTCTTTGTTGAAAAGCTCAGGAGCTCGGGCCATAGAAGGGCTGATTGGATTGATTTTCTTTCCGTTACACCTACGAACCCACCTTTTCCAATGGCTATCACAAATTCTGTTGGTGGATTCTCTGATGACTTTACTTGCGAATCTGATGGCTTGTTCCTCAAGAATTACTGCCTCTCTGATGATTCCGATGATTGTAGCCAGCCATGTAGGTTCAGAGCGCTGGAGTTGGGGAGGAACTGGATTCCCTTTCTTTGATCTAGAACATCTGGTAGCTTTCTTGGGTTATCAATTAGAAGGTTCGGAAGTTGTGGTAACCATGGTGCTGAAGGCCATTTCGTGGCTATTAACAGGAAGAGGCCTTGGGACGACTTGATTTTCAGAAGAACCTGCGGCAGAACCATAAACGGCGGAGAGAGGTTGCCGTAGAGGTTCTTCCAGTGGAATGTTAGTGCATCCACTGCCCTTGCTTAGTCGTCAGGAACTGGGTTGATAAAGTGGGAAAGTCTGGGATTGTGCAAGATGAACTCTTGAACTGGGGTGAGCCTTGATTTCTTTAGGTTTATGCCAAAACTGAGTTGATTGAGGAGATCCGTGGTGAAGCATTGGTTGTGAATAAGCCGGTTTGGACTGAGGTCGTTTAGAAGCCAGTCGTCGAAGAGAGGGCTTGCTGGAATTTTGTTTTTTGATGTAGGTGAGCCAGAACGAGTTTTAGAACGAGTGTGAAAATCCTGGATGCAGCATTGGTGCCGAAAGGAAGGTATTGGAATTCATAGACGTTGTTTTTGTACATGAAGCCAAAAAGGTGGCGTACCGATGCATGAAGTGGGACATGGAGGTACGCGTCTTCTAGGTCTATTGTTATCGTCCATTTGTTCGATTTTAGAATTTGGCGAATGGTGTCTAATGTTTCCATCTTGAAATGACAGTTTTCCATCTTTTGATTTAATGGTTTCAGGTTGAAAATGAGTCTTTTGCCACCGTTTTTTTTTTTTGGGGGGGGGGGTGGGGCGAAGGAAGATCGAACTGTAAAAACCGGGGCAATTGGGGTTTGGGTTTTCTCTGATGGCTCTTTTCATTAAGAGGTCCAGACCTTTGGACGAAAGGTGAGAGGTTACTGCTGAGGCGTGTTCCCACGGAGGCAGGGAGACAAGAGCAGAAGACCACCAGTGCATAGGAGTGTGGTGAGAAGGGTAATGGATTGGCCTAAAATGGCACTACACTGGGGTTCCTGTCAAGAAGACCGAAGCCATAGCCGGTTTTTAAGCTTAGATTCTTGAAGTGTTCAGAGTCTGGGAAATACGGTTTGTAAAGAAGCAGTTAGGAAGAATGTCTTATACTGTTTTCAAAAGATCGGAGAGTGGAATTCCCGACAGGTCACGACCATAGCGAAAGCTGTCGTCAAAGTGAGTCGACAGTTTTCATCCTGATCAGAGTCGCTGGCATCATCCAGAGGGGCAGACAAATGTACGGAACCATTCTAGGAGCCATGTAGAGTGGGGCAGTGACGGTGCGCCTAATCAAATGCATAGGTTGAACCAAGTTCGCTGTCGCTGTCGTTTAAAGCCTGAGAATGGCGAGAGCAGGGCGTTGTGTTTCTGACGGAATGCTGAGGATCCTTTGGAAGCCATGCAAAAGGGGTGACGGGTCAGCAGAAGATTGAGTCTTGGTTAGACGACCTGGTATCTTCATCGTTGACGGATGGGGAGCTGCGACATATCTTACCAAAAGAATGTGACAGAGAATGGTGACACTTGCGGAAGGGGTTGTTTGATGCGGTGGTTGTGACCCATTCCATGGTGTAAGACTTGCTTGTCGAAGAAGGCGGAGGCACGGGCTGTGGTTCTCTTTGTTTGTAGCAAAAATCACGAATGGTCCAATCCATTATTATATGGACTTGCATCTTTTAGAGAGGTTGATTTGCTGGTGCCATGGAAGATGATGGGAAGGGACTCCTGGAATGGCGGAAAGATCGACACCAGAGGTCAAGCGGTGTGTCGGTTCGAGAGTGTTTATGTTTCTTGGTGATGTGCAATTTGACTTTACGTTTCAGGCTATCGTAAGCTTCTTTTGCTGAACGAAGGTCGTCTTGTAGAGCTTGAATGTCGGGAGTCGAATTGACGGTCTGGACACATGGGACAGAGGACGTTATTGATGTGTTGACCGTGGTGCCAACGGGAGCCGGAGGGGGCTGGAACGGTAGAAGAACATGGTGAGCGGTGAACAATTGAGAGAGAATGGTCGATGCCTGAAGACGAAGCAGAACTATCGAGTGATAATGGTGAAGGTATTAGATTAGGTTAGTCACGGTGAGATGTGGTTGAAGGTTCAGACGAGACAGAAAGGCCGACAACAACATTGGAGTACCTTTGATCCTTCTCATTGCTACTGAGATCATGCTTCGGTCAACGAATGTGTTCAGCCAACGAATGGTCTTTAACTACGAATGTTCGGAAGTCGAATGTAAGCCGGAAAAAGGAAGGCGTGACCACTCTGTGGCTTGCTAGAGGAAAAAAAGATGGCAACAATTCGCGCTTCAGCACTTTTATAGGCTGGGTGCACTGGTCGGTTCTATACAACTAAAAATACTTCTAAGGAGAGATAGCATTCGAGGTAAAGAATGCTAAATTTGCAGGAAATGGATAGCTCCGAATGGCATATAGAACAATTCATTTTTAACGCCTAAAGCAGCTGGACATAAGTCCGCCACTGATCGTTTAACTTGGTGCCGGCTCAATGTTTCTTTTAAATCACAAATGTCAGTCCAACCTAAAATAAATGAACAAATAATTAGAAAACAAAAGCGATGTCATACGATGGGTCGGGTATAAACTTAACAATGTCAAAACAGAGTAGGGCCGAAAACAAATTCTTTTGTTAAGTTTTGATAGGACAGTTTTGATAGGAAACTTATTTCGTAATCAACTTCAAAAAGTGTTTAAATATTATTTTTCAATGAAAGTTTTGTTCGTTTTTACCTTGCACACAACACAGAATTTAAATAATACAGACACAAAACCTAGTTCCATCGCATTCGGGACTCAAATGATTGCTGAAATGATTGAATTTTGAAATTAAAATCCAGAGCTCAACCTCTCACCCATACTGATATGGCCGCTATTCAAAGTTCGCGAGCTCAACTCCAGGCTCCCACAATCTCATATTTATGTCCAGAAAGCAACTGAAATAGATCTACATCTGCATTAATTTATTCATTACTGACAAAGCCTGCTTTAGGGCGCGTTTACGCAAAAAGGCCTTCTCGCTCGCCGAAAACTATTTGCTAGTCAACCGTTATTTATTTATGATTAGTTCCCCGTTGCTACTAAATGAATGAAGTAATACATAACAAATTGTATGTATTATAAATAACAACACGGATAAAGAACAAAGTTGTACAGTAATTTTAAACATTGCTACAAGATTCTTGTCATTTCACGCTATTTCCATAATTTGCTCTTCTCCCTGAAAGTAAAGCTTCTAGCATTGATCAAACGTCGGCAGAATAAATAGCTTCTCGCAGCGAGAATTCAAAATCCAACATGGCGTCCATTTCGTGGCTATCGAATCGAAGACAAACCATCGAATGCCAGCATACAAAAACAGTCCGTCGTCTTGTACTGCAGTAAAAATTGTTTTCTTGTTGTCATATATCGACACTCAAATGTTGCAAGCATCGTACACTGCAGTGTCACGAGGCACGAGGAGAAGATTTGCGTCTGCGTCGTTGCCATGGTTACTAATACGCATAGACAACTCGAAAGCCGCATACTCCGGTAAAGGCGAGAAGCAGCCATCAGATTTAGTACTGATCAAGTAAAAGCTAGTGAGCGAGAAAACTGTCGTTGCGTAAACGAGCCCTTACTCCATGGGGCGAGGTGTCTGAAGGCTATAGCACGACTCACGTGCTAGAGATCCTTGGTTCAAGCTTAACCGCAACTATCCCTGTCATATTCCGGAAAAGAAGGGCACTGTGACGCCTCGTGCTCATTTCAATTCGGGCATGTAAAAGATGCTAGGAATTTCCGATTGCAATTACCCAGCAAAATAGTCCCGCCGGCGTTTTGGCGTCAAGGCTTCAGCTAGAAGTGCGTCAGACTCCAGTTGTCATCAAACACCATTTAAATTTGCTATTTCGATCGTCACAATGCAGCAACCACAATGCAAATTTCCCGGTTAAAAGGCAATGCTAAAACTTTTTTCCATTATGTTTGCCACATTACGCCGAATTGGTTATAAGGGAACCATCCCCTGAAGGGGCTCTCTTCTCTAATCTGTATAGGCCTTTAAAATAATTCAACCTTTTTGCCACCTCCCATCAAACTCCTAAGCCCAATGATGACACTTCCGCCATATTGTTATTTTTAATCCCAAATCCTGACCAAACTAAACATCGGAGCACGACCACTTGCTCGCCCACAACATTCCCATGTTTCACTTCGGGCTTGTATGCAAATATTGTTTGTATTCGTCGTCGTCGTCTCTTCCGTCAATGTTGTCTGTCCGTCCCTATAATACCAGTCCCATAATCCCCTGCGGCTGGCCCATCCATTTCCTATTAGCTAATCCTGTCTCACGGTATCCAGGATGTTTCTCTTCCAGAGATAATCCTGGCTCGCAGGCTCTTCCTTTCCTAATGAACTCCATCAAATATCTATAGAGGGCGCATTATCCGAAATTGGATTTTCTACGGCGCTCGTGTGCTCTGGACGAACGACTGCGTGGCGGCGTGACGTCATTAAACTTGCGCTCTTCGCATGCCTGACGTCATTCCTAATGCCGTACACGTGGCAGCGGTCAGCTACATCACCTACGCATAACGAGTGAAGTGACAAAATAAGCTTAATCTATTAGCAGGCGACAGAGGAGAAAAAAAAGTGTATAAGCCCTGATTCATGGAGAGATTTCAACAGTTTTAGGTTTCAAAACGGCACGCGGATGTCAAAGTTTGTCGACAAAAAATGTCGTAAGTTTTAAAATAATATTTGTTTTCTGCAAGTCTTGGCGCTATTTATAATAATTATTATGCAACAGTGTTAGGCCTATGACATTCTTAACGGGACAAGCACCTATAAGAAAGGTCAAAATGGTGGACCGGACTGTTCTTTTCTGATGAGGCATGCGCAACAATTTTGGCAACTATATCATAAGTTTTTTCCCCAACCTCCGTAAAGGCTGGAAAACAACTTGATGGAGGTTAGAAACCTTTGGATACTGCCTTTATTCATGGCCATTCGTCCGCAATGGTTGCGAAAAACCCATGAATTCGTAGGCCTCTATATGTATACTCTTGCTATTAACTTTTCCCCAAAAATGGCGACCGCCAATTTCCAGCACCATTACAATATCTGCAATTGCTGCTATATGTCTCTCAGAAAACACTGTAATGTACAAATCATATATAGCACATATAATTTCGAGTGTATGGCGTGAGCGCTTCCCAAAGTCATCAGTACATTCAGGAAATAATTGTTCCATATAAGTTTGACTGCAAATGAGTTTGACATTGACTCTCATAGTTTGTCAGCATAGATGTGAATATTTCACCCCAGGTGATAATTCACCCAAACAAGCGATGATAAAATGTAAAAATACGATGTCACTCGGAGTCTAAAAGATACACAGACAATGATTAAAACTGGATGGTTGTCCCAAATATGATGAATTACAAAACAAGATTACATACAATTTCTAGTACTTTTATAGGTAATAATGTAGTAAAACATTGATTTCTCATTCATAGTATTTGCAAATAGTGATTTAAACGTAGGGGAACCTGCAAATAATACTTTATGCGTTCGTAAAGTACCCGCAAATAAGCACATCCTACAAATAATAATTAGGATTTTGAGAAATTTTATATTTCCAACTCTAGAACGTACTAGTTCGACTAAACATTTTTGGTAAAAAATTACTCTCACGTTACGGGGATTATTTACTTTCACACCAAATGTAAGGCCAATAGAGTATTAAAAAATAGCAACACAAATCTGGACGTAAAAAGGTGGCTACACTGTGTGCAACTAACACATTTTGCTGTTTTAATGGATGGATCCCATCCCGATCCCATCCAGATTCAATATAACACACTTCAGTTAAACCCTTCCTCATTGGCAAACAAACAGCACAAAAATTCAATATCTTTAAAAAAAAAACAAAAAAAAAACCATGAAAATGTCAGGAATGTCCCGACAATCTGTAAGGGAAAAGAAAACAAACACGTCAACAAAGATGAAGGGGCGAGGGGGGGGGGGGGGTGAAGGGGTGTTGAGGTTTAATGGCGCGCGTCGACAGCTAGGTCATTAGCGCCAACCTCAGTCACAGTGGATATTAAGGACAACTGGAAATAGGCCAACAGCGAAAATCATACACTAGAAATAACGTAGTTCAGTAAGCCACCTTTATGCACTAACGTTTCGTCGGAGTGGCATGACCCGGATTCGAGCCGACTACCCAGTTCGCCCCCTGATCACTTGCATGGCGCCTTAATCGCTATGGCCACATCCTTCACTGGCATAAAGATAACTCACTGAACTCGTTATTAAGGTCACAACCGTGACAAGGGCTCCATTAGGCCGAAGTTCACTCGGCCATAAACAATGGAGAGGGAAGACAAATCATACACTTACACTGTATGATTTTTCTTCCCTCTCCATTGTCTATGGCCGAGTGAACTTCGGTCTAATGGAGCCCTGGTCACTGTCATGACCTTAAGTAACGGGTTCAGTGAGTTATCTTTATGCCAGTGGAGGATGTGGCCATAGTTAAGGAGCTCTGCAAGTGATCTGGGGGCGAACTGGGTAGCCGGTTCGAATCCGGGTCATGCCACTCCGACGAAACGTAAGTGCATAAAGGTGGCTTACTGAACTACGTTATTTCTAGTGTATGATTTTCGCTGTTGGCTTATTTCCAATTTTCCTTAATATTATTTCCAGCGATTTATGTCTATTTATAGAGATGAAGGACGGCAGTGACAGACAGCATTCAGCTTAAGGCCAGTACAGATGCCATTCCAGTCAGGTACGAGTATCACAATATGGTCACGCTCCCGGTTTACCACTTTTTCAGCTACTTCCCTCACACCGTTCGTTCAAACTTTTTATTTTAAAAATTTCCTTCGCACCGTCCAAAATAATACTAAATAACAAATAATACCGGTTAAAAAGAAGAATAAATAGTAGTGGTTTTGACAGCGTTTCACCAGTTTATTTAAGTTGGGGATTGGTCATGGAAAGGACTTTGAGAGGTAAGAATGACTAGAGCCCGGTTTACCCATTTTCCGCCCCTAGGCCGAACAAGTCCACGCGTACTTTACACCAACAGAAATGTTTCAGAATTAAAAAAAAAGAAACTGACAATCTTGCAAAAAGATTTCAGGACTTTCGTTTGCGGTTTTTTTTTGGTCACTCGTCTTTTTTTTTTCAATTTTTAAAGCATTAATTCGTGTCAGCGAGAGAAATCTAGAGCACCAGAAAAAGGCTTCAATTATTCAATAAGTAAATGCTTTGCTTAAAAATAGAAACGAATAGAAATTAACGCATAAATTCCCTCCAGTGAGATGAAGCCATTAGATATACGATTAAACTAATATTAAAAAAATTGTATTTATTCAGACTGGCATGGCAGAAGAAAGCAGGAGTGTGTTGATAACCCTCCCCACCCTGGACATCGGCGCCTATAGCTACGGCCTAGTTAGCCTATGCGGAAATCGGTACTCGGACTGGGGATGACCCTTTTTTGCATTTTGTCCAGGTCCACTAAATGGCTTTAACCAGGCCCTGCACCAAGGCAGCGAGGTGGGATGAATCGTACCAGGCTCTTTTTCTCGTATGATGATTACCCTTCGAAATCGGACACTGTTGGGTACACACGGAGCAACAGGTAAGATTCAATAGTGTGTACAGACTGAGCCATCTGATAGGGCTTTTACGAAACTCCCAGAGGGCATCTCTAGCTGCCTCCAGGGATGAGAGATTACAGGCACGAGCCATCCCGGAGGGGGACGGGGGTGGGGAGGGTAAAATAGAACGCTAATGAATAAAGGGATCAAAAAGGGGAGGCGTGTAGACCAGGGACATGAGTAAATAAATAATTAACCCTAATAAGCGAGGAGAATATATTCATAGATGCACTGGACCTGAACGTGCTGGCAGTACAGCTTAAATGAGAAGCTTAAAGAGACGATAGCAGGATGGCACTTCTGTGGGTAAGCGGCTTTTTTTAGGCGAAATTTGACTCTTTCTATATATGTTTTGTTTTAGTGACGTGAAGAGGGGAGCAGATTTGGGCAGCGGGTGTCTATATCTTTGTAGACACCCGCTCCTTAAGGAGTGGGTTCAAAAGTTATTGCTGACGGCTCTCTTTCATCTACATGTCAATCTTAGCAATAAATTTTGAACCCTCTTCCACCTTTAAAAAGAATCGGACCATGACTACAAAAGTTATTG
>JAHWFP010112123.1:0-28449 GCA_023313725.1 Lithobius niger
AGTGTGTATTTTTGTTTTTGAATTTGAGCGTTACAATTGTGATCGATTGATTTCGAACATTCAAAGTAGAAGATGGTTCATTTTTTCGCTAAAATTGTGTCTGTGTTGGTAACGGCTTTTGTTAATTTCCTATCGGAGCTCTATGTCATAGGTTTGCAATATAATACCATCCTAGTTTACGTCGCGGCCAAGACTCATTTTCACCATGGTGGTTGCGGCTTAGTTATCTTGCGTGCCTGTTGTCAAGAGTTTCCTAAAAGGTGTGTTTAATCTTCGGCCTCCTGTGCCAAGTTCGAGTGGCCCATCACTTGCGGGTTTGCACCGCCCAAAGGCCTTAAGCCTAAAAAGTTTGAATGAAAAAATTAACAATGCTTCTCACAATAGCTGCTGGAAGCAGAGTCATTGAATCAGCAAACCTAGACCTCACCAATTGTGATATTGAGCGTGAGGAAGCCGTTTTTGTCATGTTGAAACACAAAACAGCCCGAGTCTGTGTGCCATATTTGTTCCTGCATCTCAAGAAGAACGAGGACCGTTGCTTAGGCGCTTTGCTCTATTTGTCGGCATATATCCACTAGACAGAACCTGTGCGAGAGAATTTGGCTCTTAATGCGGGGGAAAGAACCAGCTGGGTACTGTTATCTTGCGTCCGTCCACGCTAGCCCATTGAATCACAGTCTATTGCTTGTTGGTTGCGTTGTGTTCTACAGACTCCGTCATATACGCAGGCCAGTTTTGAGGACACTCGGTGCGCCCAGCACACTACACTTGACTAGACCCCCAATTAGACACGCGGGCTTCCAGAAAGTCCTACGTGTGCTCATTGACCAAAACTCACCTTTTCCAACACATTGACTTTGTTACCAGATGAGGCTATCGAATGCTTGCATTTATCAACAACTCCTCCGTCCTTGGCGAATGCACTTTCCTTTTGCTCTACCACACCCTCGTTCACAGCATCTTTGAGTATGCTAAGTCTACTTGGCGGTAGGGATGGCACGCTACAAACATTTTTTATCCCGATAAAATGTTTAGAATTATCACGATTATCGATAATATCTCGATAAAGCATTTTGAGGCTGGAATAACCAATTTAATTTTGTTAATTAAAAAAAAAACCTGGTTGAAGCCTACAGTGCAACCTTCACGAATGTGAATTGTGTGGCACTCACCATTTGGCCAATAGACATGAAAATGCACTTGCCATTGTCCATTGCTTCGTCACCATGTAGAAACAAATTAAAGTTGTGCTACTATTTAATGCTTAAATATTGGTTGCATTACACAAACTCCAATCAGCTAACGTGGCTAACAAGAGTATTGCACACTTGGTTGGAGAGCCCTTGTAATTCCGCACGCAACACTGCAAACCGCTTGTTTATAGCTATTACGGTTTCCGAGATGTGACAATTTAAGCATCGGGGTTTGCACGATAATTCAATAAATCAGAAAACGCCCGATACGATAATCGACGATTTTTTTTTAATCGCGATTCGCGATATTAACAATTATCGTGCCACCCCTACTTCGTGAATCAGATTTGAATCAGAACGCGACAAACTTTAGAGTCTCCAGAGAAGAGCCGCCAAATAAGTTCATTCCATCCTTTAAGTATTCTACACTGAATGCCTGACAACCCTCCAACTTCCCACCATTGAATACTGCAGAATCTGAGTTGACCTCATCTTTACCTACAACCACCTTCACTCTCCTCCGAACAGAAACAAGCCCCTTTTTATTCTTAACAACAATGCACAAGCCATAAACATCGGATTCAAGATCCTGAAATGCCGCTGAACCCCCAAAAACTGTGAACTCTCTCTTCCCTATATGTAGCCAATGGACCCATCTTCCAAGGGACATCGCCACCGCACCCAGCGCTTTCAAGACCAAACTTGATTCCTTCTTACCGACTGTCATCCCACAGATTTCTTCCCACTCCCACTCAGCATCGAAAGCCACCAAACTTTGGGCTGGAATTTTTCAATGTCAGTGTCAGTGAAGACTGGTAACATAGAAACTGTCCGAAGCAGAAAAATTTGGGTATAAGGCGGTTTATCTTGCAGTTCCATAGGATTTGAAAAAAAAAAACTATTTTGAAACCTGAACTATGGCCTGCTGGTGTCTTTCTGAGGCAGTATTTCAAAGCCAGAAAGCTCTGCCAAATCAACCGAAAGAACCCAGCCATGGTGAATGGAAGCCAGTTAGTAGCATCATAAATCATCGTAATGGTGGTTCTTCATGTTGCCTGTTAATCTGTTATAACTGCGGATAGATAAAGTGATCAGTTGGTATCGTTAACCGATGATGTGATAGTCATGGTATTGTTTTCCGACAAGCAACCTGGCTCATTGAACACGACCTGACCGTGTTGAACAACTTTCATGTGGCCTTTTGTGGTAGTGGGTCTCTCTCTCTATGGACACTTAGTCCACCGTAGGTTGCCATCACTGTGGGGGAATTGCTGTTTTGTGGCATAATTGTTACATTTCCGCAATAATTGCTACTATTGTCAATGAATGATGAACGTTTGCCAAGGTCTGTACCCAGGAATGAGTGGTCTGCGAGAGTCCACGAGCACATGCTAGCACTCGATCAAAAAGACACACAAAATGGGGTAGCCATGCATCACGTCAAGTTCCAACACGACATCGCCTGGACACGCGTGCTCCTCACACGTGCTCCTCACATCTAACACCTCCAGTGACGCATACCTCCAAGCCCTAGAATGCATGTAACCTGCACATAAAAATATCCAGAAAATCACTACACCTGAACTGACAGCAAGCCTCTTCAAGAAATGGCACAAACTGCTGACTCCTACTTCAACAATGAATGAGCAGCACGAGTTTGCAGCACGAGATGGCAGCACCATCCAAACGGCCAACGGCGGCAAAATTCAAACATAAACTCTAGCATGTAGTCGTTATTTTTGTGCGTGCTCGTACACTTTTTGCCTGATGAAGGTAGTGGATGTTCTCTGTAAGCATATTATACTACCGAAAATTCGCTAAACCAATCATTGTTTTTGATTGTTTCTTTTCTGGCATAGCGTTAGTCCTCTTTTCACGATTTCTTTTAGCCAGAGTGAAATGCGCCTGTCGCCTTTCAAAATACGTAACTGCCACTCTTGGTCCTTCTTCTGTATGCTTGATCTTGTGTCGGTGATCTGCCTTCCATACTCCAGCTTTCTTCATGCCTACTGCTCGACTAATCATTCGGGTTAGGCACCCGGGTGGATAGCCTAACTCAACGAACCTTCCTTTGGTCTCGTACAGATGTTTCCTTGCTATGTCTAGGCTCGCCGAGTTTTGCACCATTCTGATGAACTCTTTCTGGGCTATTGCTTTTAACTGGCCTACAGGGTGCTCTGAGTTGTAGGGGATACCCCTACCTGTTGTGGTCGGTGTACGGTAAGGCTGGTAAACAATCCTGCCGTTCCCCGTTCTCTCCAGTACGACATCCAAAAACGGTAGTTTGTTTCCCACTTCTTCTTCATATGTGAAGCTAAGATCCTCAGTCCACGCATTCAGGACCCGTTGCACATTGGCAGACTGCCCTTTCTTCTGTATGGAAATAGCGTCATCCACAAACCTCCTCCATAGCTCCTCCATAGCTGTGACATTTTTAAAAAGTCCTAATACTGTATGTTATCATTGTAAAGTGACGACTTGCAATTAGTGATGTGCGATACTCAAAAATTTTGAGCTGAGCACGCAACATATACTCGAACTCAGCTTGTCGCTTGCATCCATACTCGGAAAACTCGAATACGGTGAAAACCAATTTTTGACCGATTTTGACGTTCAAATAGACCAAATTTATTGTCTCGATGAGGGCTTTGTGGTGGTACAAACTAAAAGCCACTAGCTAAAACCATTTTAAAGTTAAACCCTTAAAAACTGGAAAACCAGTTGTACATGTTGACCCACACAGTTCGTTCCACCGATATCAGCAAAATTGGATAAAACTGTATCGTATCGGGTCGGTAAAGTTGGTATCGGTGCAGCCTTATAAATTAGCCTTGGAAAGCTTGAAAATGGTTTTGTCTGTAATGTACGAACCCTGTGCCTTGTGCCAGGATGAACAAACCTGTTTCACCAAACTTTAAACTTGGCCCTGGATGGCATGATGTGGTTCGCCCAGCCTATTTGAATCTTTATTAAATTTTTCAACCTGTGGAAGGAAATGGGAAAACCAACTAGTGGCCACTTGTTAAGACGACATGCACATAGGAAGTGATTCTCTGGAGAACCTTACGTCAGTGTAGGAAGCAAGTCAACAGGGAAAGTCATGCATGGACAGCCTATACAATGGCATTGACAGTGTGAAAGGTGCTGAAAACATTGCTAAACACTGGCAAACGCAGTGTAGGGAGTTGTTAAATTGCAAGTCTACTGGTACTATCACTAACTAGCGTGAAGAATTAGTTTGATTCCTTGGGTTTGATTACTGGGGTGCTGACGATGAGTTTGTTGATTTGTCTGCAGTAAATGGTAAAAGTGCATTCCTACTCCCTTACCCTAGGTAATGCTGTAGGAACCGATGACATTAACGCAGAGGCTCTACGTTTGTTGTTCTTTACATGCAGTAGACATTTATTTCTGATCTAGTAATTAAAACTGTACCATCATCAACCCTGTTGTTAAAAATAAAGCTTGTGACTTAAGCTCTTCTGACAATTTCAGAGGCATTGCTGTTGCTGCCATTTTCTCCAAGACTGTTGAGTTTTTGCTTAAGAAGCGACTTGATCCCTTCTTGCGTATGTACACAGGCCTCTCAGTTTGTTTTTAAAGCTTTAAGTAAGCTGGTCTGCTACTGATGCTTCATTTTTCTGCAAAGAATTAGTTATTAATTACTATATACGCACATACAAATTCTTCGGAATTTCGTGCATCCCCTTGTAATAAAGTCATCATTATTTTATTTGTTATTATTATTATTATTATTATTATTATGATTATTATTAGTCAAGTATTTGTGGTAAATTGTTTTTGAATGTTAATGAGTAAATTAGTAGGTTTGTGCAACTAAGAATCTAAGTGTTGGTAGCTCGTTTTAACAATGCTGAATTTCAGTCGTTGTTGGGTGTTTTTTACGATCGTAATGCGGTTATTACTATTTTTTCGTTGTAAGAAAAATAATGCAGTTTTCTTCTGGTTTACAATAATATTTTTTATTTAATGACTTTTGCGTAGCCTGGTCGGGTAGTGTTTTAAAATTGTCCTTTGAATTTGCTAGTTTTGATAATTTAGGTGTCAAGGTTAAGTGAAATGTCATAAAGGTAAGTAGAAAAGACAGTAAATGTGTACTTGATTGGGATAGCCAGTTTTTATGGCCAGTTTTGTCTTTAGGATGATTTTTGAAAAGCAAAACTGAAAAGTTATTAGCAAATTAAAGCAACAGTGCAAATGAAATACCATAATGTGACGTCCTGTTGACACAAACAAGATTTTATTTCGATTTCAAAACAAAGTAATAATTCTGCAGTAAATGTGTTAAAAGATCTAAAGTGCAAGAATATTTTCAATTCAGTTGGCATACAAGATGATCATTGCACATTCATTTTAATATTTCTAGATCCTAGCCTGCTTCAAATGACGGAGCCTGCAGATGGATCCATTCCCCAGACCCTTCAAGATTTTATGAGACAGCCGTGGTTTATAGTGATGATAGGAGGCCTTCTGTGTCTTGTGCTGTCCGTCTTCTGCATCATATTGTTCCTTCGAAGACGAGCTGCCCGCAAAAAGGCTCTAGGTAGTACCTTGACTGGTAAGTTTCTTACCAATTACAGTAGTTTGTTTTGTGAGCCTTTAACAGACTCCGAGAATCTTACAACAGCACTTGTAACCTACCCTTTATTTCCTCAAATTAAAATTATTTGATAAATTCAGTCAGTTTATTTGGAGGGAATTTTCGGCTTTTCGGAACACAAACGATCTATAACGTTGGAAACTTTATAAAATTTGGAGTAATTCTTGGCGATCGGTAAGTATATGTCGATAAAAATTGGGGCTTCCTGATTTTCTCTTTTTCCTCCACGATTTCCTCATTTTTTTTCTCTTTCCTCAGTAACCCAGGTTACAAGGTTATGTAATATTCTCGAACCTCTGCCTTTAATTAAACTATCTCTAAATTATTTAAGTTGTATGGCCATTTAAAACAATCCCCAATCCAACAAAACGTAAAAACGAAGTTAAATTCGTTTTTACGTTTTGTTGAATTTGGAGTTTCACAGTATAATGTTCCATAACGACGTTTTTAAATCCCCAATCCCCTTGCGTTTTGCTCATACATGTCACTGAGGAGAAGTATGTTGCGATTTTTCACACTCTTTTTTTTTTTGTTTTTTTGAAACTAGCTCCAGAACAAAGTTTCAATTTTAGAAATGTGACATCGACCTTTTTGTTTCTTGCTTTTGTAAAACAATGTACTCGCTTGATACTAAATTGAAAAATTTAACATTTGAAAAATGGCATGTGCCATCTGTGGTTGAATTGGCTTACTGTGTAAAGTACAATTATTATTTTTTAATTTCTTTACAATTATTTTACAAATTTTTTAATGCGTTTTGTTAGTTTGATCAGAAATGACCCTAGATGTTATGTAATAAATTGTTTTTACAAGGAAACGAAATGCAAGGACAGTTTCAGATTTCACATTTTTGGAGCTCACATTTTGTCCTCGAAAAAATCTGTGACTGGAATAACTTTGAAACCCACTACTATCGTCAATAAAATCTTCACCTCTATTTTCGCTCATTTTTAAAAAGAAGACCCTCCTTAGTCTTATAAATTTTCAACAAAACTTTGTCCGTCTTCTTCAGGCTCGCTTAAGGACTAAGTTAAAATCTGGTTAATGATCTGTCATTTGTTCGCGACGTCCACCATTTACGTCAGGCCAAACGGTAAACACAACTGGAATGGGCGTACATAAAGACTGCTATGGTGAAGATGACTTGTGATGCAGTTCCGTGCATCCAAATGGAATTTCAACAAACTGCTAACGCTGATGTTAGCTAAAGATAAAAAAAAGATCAAAAGTATCAAAAGATCAAAAATATACACACAAAACAAACAGGTAATTGCTCACATGAACTGAAACAGAAATCATCAAACACACCGGCAATAGAACACTGCCTTAACTATGAGTCTGCTTGTTTCATAAATTATAAATGCACACAAAATACATATGTAGCCGCTCACACGAAATATAAAACAACAAATACAGACAAATATTAGAAAAAAACTGTATAATGCACAAATTAAGCACACACGTACAAACATATATATGCACACAAACACACACATGCGCATTAAACATTTCAAACACAAACTACGTTCACTTTCTGACATAATCATTGAGTAAAAACAGTCATTGTTCCTGGAATTGGAGTTCAAATTATGGCCGTCGTTGTCAGTGGCCATGGTGAATGGTGTTGGCGTATGTACTTAGGGGCGGCCGAACCGAGATTGGTGACGTCAGAAACGAGGGAGCTGGCCCTCGAGGACGAGCTGATCAAGGGCCACAGTTTTCAGATTCTGAAACACCCTTGGTGCGTTGACCCTCAAGTGTTAACTTTAGCCCTTGGTCGATTTCAGTTGCGTAACTTACTCAGCAACTTATGCTTGGTAAATGGTATCAAGTCCCTTGCCTCCCTCGCTCTGTAACTTTCCCCACACCCCATCGCCTTAATGTCAAGTCCCCCCCCCCCCCGTCTCTTTAATGTAAAATTGAAGTCAAGTTTCCTTCACGACGATTTTCGATCGACAGTCAGTATGACAGAGACCTGTTAACCAGTCTTGTGTTAAGCTGCTTTGTAAATTAAGCCCCATAATAGAAGAAAGAGCACACAAAACCACACAGACGAACACAACTGTCTGTGTGGTTTTGTGTGCTCTTTCTTATATTATGTCGTGTCTAAACCACAGTAAACGCCGGTTACCGGTTTTTGCAAATTAAGCCCCGTTCACACTTGGAAAAATATTCCAGGCCAGAGCCTGATTTGCCCAGACTGGGCCCGACCTGGACCTTCATGTCCTTCCACACGTATGCATTGCAGTTTTCACATGTTGATAGGCGGAGAAATACAGGAAAAGATAGGGCAACCCGTGGATACAAGCAATAATAACTGATATGTAAACCAACAATAGAACTGTAAAATTAATAATTTATCTCGAAAATAAAGTAGGTTAACTGCAGTTTACTTTCTCTTTATTTACTTTCTTGTCTACGACAGTCCCCGGATTCTACGACGAGTGTATCTTTATTATTTATCTCGATTATATTCCCCCCTTCCCTTTTCTCTCTCACTGTCTCTTTTTTTGTTTTATTTTGTTTTTTTTTAACTATTTGTGTGTGCCCCCCTCCCCGCTGGTGCCGGTGAGCGTGGCGCCCCCCCCCTGTAGCTGCACCCTTCGCCCCTCCCCTCTACTGTACCCCGCACGTTACGCCACTAGTCAATTCACCCTTGAGTTCACGATGAAGGGTGTTCTGTGAATACGTCTGTAAATGAAACCCTCCAAAATAGAGAAGTTCTTGGACCTAGCTTTTTCAGAATATATACCATGCCCAGTGATTTCTGTGGACCAACGGAAACTTTTCTACTTTACTAGGCTTAGTCAAAATTGATCATCGCCAATTCTTTACTGGCAGGGGGCAAGAGCAGACACGAGGTCATCACTAAAGTCTTGTCGTGTTAACCGGTACTGCTGCAAACTGTTTAGATACCATGTCTGCAGACAGGGCATAAGTGATTCATGTGGGTCACTGGCTTCCAAAATAATTTATAAACTTATTTTTATTTCAGCCGAAGAACTAACAAGAGCCAACATGAATGCCAGAGAAGCACTTTGGATTGACCGGGGCTGGCGACCCGTGGACATGGACAAAGACAACAACCTCAGTGAAACTAAGTTGTTAAACTGCACAGCTAACGACCTCAACAGGTAAGTTAAAAAGATCTTATAGATCTATAGTGTCTATTTTGTTGTGTTTTCTGCTTGACGTGAATCTTGCTGTGATAAGACATAGTGTTGATATTTGGATAAAGATAGGTTGAAAACAAGCTATTTGCGAAATCATGACATAATAAATAATGTAGCGTACTGGCCCAAATGTATGGCGGCTCGAATGTAAGGACCAAACTGCAGTTTTGGGTCCACAATATTAACAGATATAGTCTAAAAGAGGCCTAAAAGAGGCCCCGCTTGTAAGGTGGTTGGCCTTCATCAAAGGTTTCTCACCTCTTCCGACGATCTGATGCTCGGCCTCTGCAAAGGCAAAAGAGCGGACATTTGTCAACGTCAAGGATGTAAAAAGGCAAACAAATCCTCGGACAGTTCGATTGATGCGATTGCTCTTTTACCAATATTTGTTGCAAAAACCGATAATTCGGCCGTTTTACTTTGGTTGTTGTTCATGATAAAAATTACAACCTGTGCCCAACCAAAAAGTCCACGTTTTCAGTTTTCAGCATTGAAACGTGGACTTTTTGGTTAGGCGTAAGTTGTAATTTTTATCATGACCAATATTTGCTCTTTTCGTGTGAAGACCTTGAATGGTGGAAAGATATGACTCGATACTTCTTGTAACAGGAAAAAAATGGACTTTAAATCCTTCGATAGTTCTAAGGGACCACCTATACCAAGTTTTCTCAATCCGATTCCAATACTGATATTTTGCCAATATCTTGGTACCGATACAGATATCCAAAATTACATCCCACAATTTTTCATCAATGTTGTAGGGTTCTTCAAAAGTCCAATAATTATTAAAATTAAAAACTTTTAAATTTTAACTAACAGTTACAATACAGCTAGGAAGATAGTGACTTCCTGAGCAAAATGCAGTGACCTGCATGACGTAATTTTGAACGGTTCCCGAGTTATCCGTTTTCAGCGAAAGTTACCGACACCGCCAGCACAAATATTTTCAGCCTATGTGATCCAGTGTCGGTATCAGTGCAGCCTTAATAGTTTCCAGTTCATCCAGCCGTAATCCATAACGGTTGTAGTAATGCAGGACCGTGGTTAATGTTCTGAACCCCAAAGGATCAATCTAAGGGCTGCTTAGCAGCGAATGGATGTTCTTGGAGATTTATCTGCAGACAGTATTATGATGATTGTGTGTCTACTCTTATTTGACCTTTCCCTGCTTAAGCGTCTTTCTCCAATATCAGGGGTTTGATAGCATGCTGATTGTATGGAATCGCAAGACGTTTCACAGCTGGCTCTTGTATTGACGTATAAGTACACTATAAGTAAAGAATCCACACGGTGAAGCGCCACAGAGAACAAGAGGAACCGTGAACAGCAGGGCCGACGGAAGCAGTACGGCTGGTACGGCCACAGCCGTACCAGTTTTAGGCACATACTTAAAAAAACACCTGCATGAACGCATGCTGATCATTCATAATCATTCGTTCCGTTCCGACCCTTGTCATCCCACTGTGCAAAGTGAATAGCAAGTTGGTCACGTACTATCTGGGTTGTCAAGCTGCACTGCCTGACAAATCAACCTTTTTCCCCTAAGCAGTGAGTGGACCGTGCGCACTTCGGGGAGTGCTGACCAATATTTATATGTTGCTGAAATTAGAGTTGTGCGCCAGTAAAACAATTCTTCGGCGGCGGCGCTGGCAAAGATCGGCGCGTCCACATTCAAGGGGCAGTAGCAACTTTCACAAATTTTAGGCAGTTGCGGCAGTTTTTTGTATTCTTACTTGTTGTAAGCCATCAGATGTACACGTGCACAAGGAAACAACAGATACGGGTGGCAGAAAATATTTGTCCAGCATGCTGAACATAGGTCAGCAAGTTTTGGGAAGCTTTTATCTGGAGACAGAAAATGATGAGATAGTAAGCTGTAAGGTGCAACATGTGTAATTCAAGTAAATAATAATAAAATTTAAACAAATAATGTCTAGTTTAGGTATTGCTTTGGGTTATTAAAGCCTCACAACAGCCGTACCACTAATTATTTGCTTCCGTCGGGCCTGGTGAACAGGTCCTATCCCATGACATGCACAAAGACAGGCAACGCTTGAAAGCATGTAGTGATGGTGCGCACCTAACTTCTTCAGGTAATGCATTCCATGCTCTCAAAGCCCTAATACTGAAACCTTCTTGCATCAATATGATACTTCCCCTCACACCTATCAGCTCTAACAATGAAGAACTGCTTCCACTCGAAAGTTTGCAAATGAAGGTCAGTTCCAACTTTTGCCTCCTTGTCAATAAGGTTTCAGTAAGGTGTCAATAAGATGCCCCAGAGAAGCTAGGCATTCATCACACTGGGTGGTTCGCAAGGTCCCAATCATACGAGTGAATCTCCTTTGGATAGACTCGCCAATCTTGACATACTTCACTAAATACGGTAACCAGACTTGTGTATAATTTTCCAGCAACAGTCTTAATAAAGCCTTGTAGGCTGGCACAATAACATTGGATGCCGGCACAGTCAAGAGTTTATTTCAAAAGCTCATGTGCCTTTGGTCTCTTAGTGTGGCAGCCGCACATTGGTCCGATCTTTTTCCATTAATTTTTCCGGTAATTTCATGCCACCAATTCATAAGGAAAATCAAGCTTCCCAGGATACCACCCAATTCCCAGAATGTGGCCTTTCACAATGTTGAGTCATCTTGGCTTCCTTCAGCCAACTCACAATTCTATTGAGGTCCCGTTGAAGGATTTCATAGTCTTCACTGGCACAGATTTTGTGGGATACTGTAGTACCATCAGGAAAGGCCCGAATGGACGACGTAATTCCATCACAAGGATTCTCTTTGTACAATACAAAAAGGAGGGGTCCGAATACACTGCCTTGAGGCACACCACTAGCCAGATTTGTCCAAGAAGATGCCTGCCCATTTACCACCACCCTCTGCCTGCAATTGGTGAGCCTAGCTTTACTTCCATCCCCAACATATAGGATTTGTGGACTGCGTTGACCAGGCCTGGATGGAGTCTTAACACCGAGCTCTCGAAGTTGTCTTACGAAGCATAAATAGGGCAACTTGTCAAACACCTTCAAAAAGTCCAAGTAGCTACAATCCACCACTGTCCACTGAAGCCATCCAGCCTTCCTGAGAAGGCCATACTCAACAAGATCATGCAGACTACACTAGTAGTGCTCACTGGCCAGTAATATCCAGGATCAGTATGATTCCCAGATCTGTGGATGGCTGTGACATTTTCAGGTTTCCAGTCACTAGGTACGGACCGAAAAAGAACGGATCTTGCAAAAAAGCGGAGCAAGCGGCTTAGCCAACTCTTGGGCAGCTTCTTTAAAACCCGAGGGTGAAGCCTGTTCAGGCCGGCAGTGTTACGCACATCACTACTGAGCAGCTGCTTAAGAACAAAGTTCCCAGGTGAGTCCACTCATTTTGTCAGAGTACACTCTGGCATAGTCAAACCTGCGCAAATGTCTAGTACAGTAAAGTCACAATCACCTTAAGTGAGTCCAAGCCCGCCATTACGAGTTCTGTTAACTTGAGCCCAAAAGTCCCTAAAAAAGTCACTTCAGTCTTCCTCTTGGGCAAACACAGAGCAGAGGTGTTTTTGCAGATGCTCAGCCACCGCATTATTGCTGTTAGTATGTCCCCAGGTCTGGTGTCTAATTGCATGACGGACCGAGTTTTTTTACCTCGTACGGTTCACATATTTCAATGCGTGCGGATTGCTCTGCATTTTCTTAGCAAAGTGGGCCTCAAAGCAGCATCTCTATGCAAAATTCTACATTGTTTGCACCTCGCAGCCTTGAATGTCTTGAAGTTGGCCCTCGATGGGTAGCGCCTGTAAAGATCCCATGTACGCCTCTTAATCTTAGTATGCTTAAAAAACATTATCAGACTTCCATGGGGCTTACCAGCATGAATCGTAAGTTCAGGCACACTATCATGAACACATTTTAACAGTGTTCCCTTCAATTGGGCCCAATCCTCTTTGACATTACCAGAGAAATTAGATTCCCATTCAGTGACTGCTAAAAGTCTCCTCATTTTGTCAGAGTCCACTGTGGAGTAGTCAAACCTCCGTACATGTCTATTAGCAGAAAAGTCACAATCACCCTTAATTACAACATGGTTACTATTACCATAAGGCGGAGCATAATGAATACCAATGATATGGGCATCCTCCTTGGTAAATACAAGATCCAGAAGGGTTGGGTTATCATTTCCTCTGGCTCTAGTAGGCTCCACAATTTGCTCGCACAACTGAATTTCCTTAAGTCTCTTAAAACTTGAACATAAAACTATTTTCAGTGGCTTCCTTCAACCCAGTCAATATCACAATACAGTAATTGAAATCACCCTTAACAAGGGATTTCTTCTATCCTGTCAATTTCGTCAAGGGCAATAAGCCGCAGATGGTGGTGTTCGTCAGAAATAGTATCCCAATCAGTACCTTTCCGGAAGGAAAAGTCACCTCTCACCAGACTGCCTCATCATAGCTACTCAACAGTGAAAACTCTAGCAGGGACCCCTTCATTAACACAACAGACCACTCCCTTTCCTTTCACCAAATCTTTCCATGTTTACGTCTTAGATTTCAAAGTAAAGGATATTTATCGTTCCAATATTCTTGTATATTTTCGACAGTCTGGTTTTTCTGGAGTTGGAGGGGCTCAGAATGACTGTCTTCATCAGGCTACCACACACCACTCACTTCGTTGCGATCGTTCGTCTGATATTTGAATGCGACGCGGGGCCATAGCCGTTGTAAAACTTGCAGGCCAGTACACCACTTCTCCCGCAGCAACTTATTAAACTCTCCTCTCAGCAGAAACTGAATGTTTGGGTTTGAAGGTTCGAAAGTAAGCGATGTGACATTTTTGAATTAATATCTTTCCAGAAAATCTGATATTAGGGAATGGCAACCTCAGCATCCAGTACATCCGCCCACAAACATTTTTCACACATAGATAATAATACTAATAATAATAATAATAATAAAAGTCTATCACTAAAGAAAAGTGGAGAGAGGAAAAAAGGGTGCATTAATGCACCAGTAACATCGACCCTTAAAAAGTAAAACAAGCAACACAAATGCATCATGGCAGACCACAACCTCAGAAAATACAGTTAGACACACAAGAGATCGTGTTGCCTCATATAAACAGGCAGTTTGTCCATCTTTAAAAGCGATTCAGAATTTGTAAAGCAGAAGGTGAAGCTCCCTCCAATTGCGGAGCTACCTTGAGTCTGCCTCCTTGACCCCAGTAACATCAACCAATTTTTGTAACGGCGAAAGTAGTGTCAGATCTATTGCTCAGTGTTAGCAAAATCACCGTAGGCAGTCTTCCTCTAAGGAGTCCAACAAGGGTATTGAAGGTATTTTGGGGTACATTATGTTACCTACCTACGATGAGGCAAAGAGGAGCCACTAACTTTCGAAAGCGATTTAAACTGATGGCGATTCCTGAAAATCACTTTTGTTAGGTGTAACTATGGACCTTCCTGGCCTGAACAGTCTCCATTTGCCTTTACAAGATTTTGTCAGAGCATTGTGGTATTGTTTAGGTGATACTCAAGCCCGACATCTATTTTTGACTGCGAGTCTTATCATGCCTTAATAATGGATGCCGTCAATGTATACCTTACAGCAGTGACTGCACTGCACCTGAGACGCTGAGGATCATTGCAGAAAGAGATACTGATTAAAGGAAGAGGCACAGTGCAATGGAGTAAAATATCAGTTGGTTTGACAATCCATAATGTGAAATAACATGATGTGGTGAAGTGTATTATCAATGGCTTGGTTGTCCGTTGAATATGAAACATAGATTTTGTATTTTATTTATTAGTTACTTGCAAGGCTCACTGTATTGTGTTTTACAAATGTCTTACCTTGAAAAATTTCTAGTGCCCCTGATTATGCTGAGGTGGATACAAGGAATCTCAAGACCTTCTACAAGAAAGAGCCTCCCCCTGTACCTGCACCTTATGCTACCACCACCCTCATCAATTCAGTGCAGAAACGACTAAACATGACTGTACGTATTCTTTCATAAACCTTTTATAACTCATCATACACATGACTTACGACTCGACATAGTCAAGCCTTTACATTTTGTTTGTAGGATGGTGAGCGTGGCTTTGTACCTATTCCACATGGTAAAGATAGCAAGACTAGCGGGTCAGATGACAGTTGTGTGAAGACAGAGCTCAGTAGTGACACAAACCACACTGACAACAACAGTCGAGGAAACGTTGGTGAACCTGGCTGTTACGACTGCTTCCCAACTGGCGGTGAGACAATAATCTCGCATTCCATCCCCGGCTGTTTATTCTTAGTTGTGCCCTGTAAAATAGGTTCTACAGTCGGAATTCTTAACGTCTAACATTCTTATATCACTGGAAGCCGGCCTGTTTCCAGACGGGTGAATTTCGATGTCTACGACTTTCTGTTCCCCAGATTATGTATTTCTTCATCCCAGATTTCCCCCTCCCTCGAAAGCCTCCCCAAAGGTAATGTACGCACTTTTAAGTAACCAACTTATTCCGATGAATTTTAGGTAATCATTTGGCATGATCTTTATTTAACGACAAAATGGCACCAGTTACCCTGAGTTAAATTTGTTTCAAGTAATTCCTGTTCATTTATCGAGGTAACAGCTATTTGCTAAGCGATAAGTACACAACAATGGTCATGCATGCCATGATTGTTGTACCAACAACTCTGAAATAATTCAGCTTAGCACTGTGAGGCCACATGTACAAAATAAATAAGTCTTTTTTTATCGTATCAGGCTACCAATTTCGAGGGTAACAACACCTCATTTGGTTTAAAACTGTAAGCTTATAACTGAAACACGGATTTTCTAATTTTGCGTATCATCCAACTCAAAGACAAAATCCTTCAGCTAGCTAGCATTGCCCCATTCCGCACGGCCAGGCATAGTTTTCACACCAGCAATGATAAACGATTTGCACCAAAATTGTAGTTAAGTTTGTTGTCGATTGTTATACGATTGCATCCTGGGAGCGTTAGCTACTCTTCTGGCCATTTTTTATGATGTATGATTAAGAGTTATCAGCCGGGGATCTTTAAGGCGATACGTTAGTAAACGGTTGTGGTACTATTCTTTTGTGATTAGATTTCTTTTCTGCAGATGGACTTGTTGATCATTCCGACGCTGCCAGCCCCACAAGTGACACAGGTAGCTATACAACGGGTGAGTAAAACATCTGATTATAAAGGTAATACAGGGGAGCTTTTATCTTACAATAAGTGGCCTTTTATAAATAAATATTAACAAGACGATTTTCCCACCACCACGGTGATAAAGGATGTGGATTGGGGGTTACCCACTGTCACCGCTAGCAGCACATTTGAAAACATTAACAGTAGGTGTGTGTAGAGAAAAAAGCTAGTCTTTGGAAAAATGTATTTAGGTTGTGTGTATGCAAAATATGAATTGCCAGTGATTCTATTCCTCTCAAATGTCGACCACCTCTGGAGTTAGAGACTATTAGAGATGTTGTTTTATTCCAAGCCATGTGATGATCAGTACTCATGCAATGATATGCGATGCCGTTTGTCACTACTTTATTTCTTGTATCTGCGTTGTGCTGTCTTTCCTCGTCTCACCTACATATACAGCTTCGCAATCACTGCATGAGCACTGATCATCACATGGCTTGGAAGAAAACGTCAACTCTAATAGTCTCTAACTCCAGGCGTGATCGACATTTGAGAGGAATAGAATCACTGGCAATTCAGCAAGAAATTTCAGATGGTGGAACTCTTATGAACCTGCAGGGACCGTCAAACCCATCTGTCGAATATATAATCAATCGGCAACTTAGTGAACACTGGACTAGAAAGTGGCACTGCCGTGACAGCGAAAAAACACGGCCTGGTGCACATTGAAGGCTACGAGCCCCGCGTTTTTTCAAATATTCCTCGATCAGCTAGCACAACAGTGATGTAGATAACCGAAGAAGCACGTTCATTTAAGCCTGAAGAAGATAGAAGCACCATATTTTACACCTGTTTGGACAAAATGCTGATGAGTATTTTTGAGTTTGAGTGTCAACTAATATTTTACCGTAGTTACAGAACGTTCAAAATACGATGGTTGCATTTTTCTATCTTTGACTGCATTGGTAACATGTACTTGCGTAGTTAACTCAAAGCTGATCGAGGTGTAGTAAATTCATTTCTTTTTCGAGGAACAAGAACTCCTTGTCCATGCTCTGTGAACCTGCTTTCCGAGTGAAATGTCAGTATCCAAAACAAGTGTGTATTTGTAAATTCTTGCTGTTCCAGCTTGGGCACCAGACGTATTTAAAGTCTTCAATGCGTGTTCTTACCTTTTATTGTCATGGTCAGGTCTCCTCTTCCTGCTACGACGTCGGCCTGGCTGGGTTTCCATGATGGCTTACGAGCACTGGAGATGGTGGCAACCCATGGTGTGAAATTCTAGCAATTGTATTGACGATAAGAATGTTCAAAATAAAAAAAAAAACTTTGTGTTGTTGGAATTGGTTTTTGTTTTGTTAGCATACTTGCCTTCAGTATGGCAGAATTCCCACCCATCCGTCTGGGTGACTGCCACACGGATGATGCCTAAATGAATCACCCTGATTTCCTATGAATGGATTCAACTGATTTATCTAGACAAATCAGGAGAGCACAGAAAAGGCTAGCCAGAAGGTGTACTTTAGTCCTGCATGGCAGCATGCTGGTCTTTATTATTCAGTAGTTTTGGGGGTTTTCTGTGTACCGAACCCTATAAATTCTTAATATTACTAATAAGAAAATATTATTTATTGAAAGGTACTATGTACTTTTTTTTTTTACTCTTAGATGAAAATGGTATGCTAGTGCGCAAAAAGAGGTACAAACATCCTCTCCGCAATAATGCCAAGCAAGCGCTTGTCAACTGGGCTGAGCTTTTACCACCTCCGCCTGAACACCCTCCGCCTAGCGATATAGGAACGCCACCTGACACTCCCCCTCAGTACCGGTGTTCCTCTCCTGCCACAAGGGCCCTCAAGCCACCGGTAAGTTTAGAAAGTTGTACTCAAGTTAAAATTAAAATAACGTGTAGGCCTTAGGGGTGGTACTTTCCGGTTTTTTAGTTATCCGTTTAACCGGTTTTTTTCCCGGTACGTTACACGAAAACCGTTTTTCCGTTTTCAGCAAAAAAAATGTCACCCATGTGTAATACATTATTAAAAAACAAAGCCGAAAAAAAAATATGATTTAGGCCTTGGTAAGACAAGCACAAGTATTGACTACATGTTGCATTTTTGGATTTAAACTAGAAGAAAGTTGACGTTGATATTATCAAGAATTTTGACTTTATGTAGCTTTAAAATTTCTACAAGATGGCTAATTTCAAATTATGAGCCAGAAAAATTAGCATGTTTGCGTTTTTGGGTAGCAACGCATTTCGTTTACGTGTTATGACGCCGCTTCCCTGCCGTTCGCGCTAGGTATAGACGAGTCCAGTTCTCAATGACGCGGGGAGGGCAGATGCTGGCCAGCTTGTCTTTAACTGCCTTGTATACGGCGCTGGCGATCAGCAGTTTGTTTCGAAGAAAGTAAGCAGCTTCGATGGGACAAGCCCATGCAGGTTATTTGTAAATAGGCTGCCCCCTACCGACCCTGGTTTTCTACTTTCACTGATTTATGATGACACTTGGCTATTTTTGGTTCGTTCACTGAAGGGTTTGAATGGTGCCCGCAGCGAACGTTTTTCGGATACGAGTTTTATAACCGTGTAACCGAACGTGTAACGGTTTCCGGTTAACCGTGTAACCGATCCCAGCCCTAGTAGGCCTTATTAAAAACAAAAGTGTAAAATGGATCACATTGGTAGCTGAAGTTGGCCAGTGTTACAAAAAATCACTACAAGTGACATAGCATCAAGTAGATGTGATTTAGTACCTTCAGAATGAATTAAAGTAACGGTACCCATTCCTCGATAAACTTCACTGTCTTACAAGCTTTTAGCATCCTGTTCAGTTTGGTGGGCATTTGTGCTGGCCTCCGTAAAACATGTCCTTAAAATTTTCAAAACGTGGATGTGTTACAAATTACGATTCACATTAGGCTAGGCAAAGGTGCCAATGAAGTATATAAACTAGAAAAAGTTCACCACTCATATTCAAAATTAAGGGACATCAATAGCTAGCAGATTTTCAACAAAAATACTTTTGTTTTCCTCAAGTACTTCGAGGTTTTTTTTGGGGATATTCCCTGGTCACATCCTTGGGTTTTGATCACTTTTAAACTTGATTGACTTTGCGGCCTCTTGTATTGGTGGGCCATCAGTCCCTCTACTTTTGTCTTCCACTCATTCGTAAGTTGTGCATCATGGTCGTAATTTACAAGGGTTATTACGTTTGGATTCTAGGGGCTTTAAGAGATAAATTGAGAAGAATATGATGTGGGAAGGGATAGCTTACGACTCCAAACTCTGGAGGTGGCTGTCCCTCGCTGAATTCGACTTGACAAGTACGTTTGTCCTACTATAGCCACTGTCGTGCTCAGTGCTCATGCAATGGGCTACAATGCCATTTTCTTCCATTCCATTTCTTCCACGCCACTTGCACTGATATGCTGTCGAAGCGTCGTTCTCACTCCTTTACATGTTTCACCAATGTAAACGGCACTGTACCCATTACATGGTACACAGTACACTCCTTCGTGCCTGTTTTTGACAGTCCCCCATATCGTTTTCGTCGCGGTCACCTTATGTCTCTCGCGCCCGTTTTACCTTTGTCAATCAAATTCGACCTCAGCTCCTCAGCTCCTTTTTTGAGGTCGTCCTGGACTCTATCACTCACTCCACCAAGATAGGTAAATCCTGGGCTTATGCATGTTGGTCAGTTGTTTTAGATTGTTTCTGCTCTGCTTTCAGGCCACAATTTTCTGTCTTTAAGACTCTTTGCCTTTCGTACAAGTGAATTCAAAAAGCCTGGCAGGTATTTGAGGTCTATAAAGCGACCTTTTGCTTGAAGATAATGTAGAATCACAAGCTCAGCACTACTCTAGTTTTTAAGCAAGTGGACGAACTCGTTCAGTTCAGGAGAACGCATACGGCCTTTCGGGTGGCCAGACGAGTACGGGATTCTCTCGTGGAGTCTGTGGGGTTTCAATAAAGCCAGATAGACACAATTTGTTCTGCTTTCCGCGAGATCAGAATGTCCAAGAATGGAATGGAGCCGTTCACTTCTTCCTCCACCCGTAAAAGGTTAGGTTAGCATGCCACTCATTAATGAAACGTTGTTGAAACCTTTTCATTGGTGAAACACGTAAGGGAGTGCAAATGAGGTTTCGCAGTATATGAGTGAAATGGAGTGAAGAAAACGGTACTGCAGCTCATTACATGAGCACTTAGCATGAGATTGGGTGGAGTAGGACACCACTTGCGAGTCGAATTCAGTGAGGGACTGCCACCTAAAGTGCTTGAGTCATTAGCGATACAACATCATATTCTCCATAGCGTGCCTCTTATGAACATACAAGGTCCCTCGAATCCATACGTGATGAACCTTGAAAATTGCGACCAAGATGCGCAGCTAATGAAGGAGTGGGAAGAGAGAAGCAGGAGGACTGACGGCCCACCAAATACCAGAGGCCACAGAATCTACCAAATTCAAACATGATTTAAAATAAAGGATATGCCAGGGATTCTTCAAAAAACCATTGAAGTGCTTGAGGAAGCCAAAAGTAATTTTGTTGAAAATTTGGAAGATATTGACTGTATCTTAATTTTGAAAGTGTGCGCATTGAGTGGTGAATTTTATCGAGTTGAATCGAGTGAGTTGCGTAGTATATCTAGTAACGGTGTTTTTTAGCGAAGTACATGAAATTGTGAACTATGGTATATAACTGATTGAATTGGATTTTTACCTCTTGTGACTACGGAATTAGCCCAACTACGCACCGTACACAAAGTTTGAGCAGTTTGCAATATTTTGATGTTAGCGTATTTTTGTAGGTCGTATTTTGTGTAGTGCTCTTCCATTTGCCTTTTTTCAATTTATTCTCATGCTACAGTAAAACTTATTTAATATGAACTTTAAGTGGACTGCTAAAAATGTTCGACTGCAGTTTTAAACTAATGTAGCCTACCGGTATACTGTATTCTCTTTTCATTCGTCCTTGACGTTCATGCTTGCGCATACGGATGAAACTCTTATCACTTCCCAAGATGGAGTCGACTAGCTATCAATGTTTTGCGTGGAACGAAACAAAATTCAACGGGGGAAAAAAGAAACCGTTGCGAACAGCAGCTTCGTCAAAATAAGCTGAAATTAAAAATATTTGTTCGTTTTATCCGTACATTCGTATTAACAGAGTTCGTTTTAGCCGTGTATATCTAGTGCTTACTAATAGCTGACCAACCAAAATCTTGAAAAAAGTTCTTATTAAGCGGGAATTCTTGTTATCAGAGTTCTTATTGAAGAAGTTATACTGTATTTACTGCGGTGGTATTTTCATGAGGTCTACCCGAGTTAGGATCCATACCAGACTGGTTTCAGAACGTAAGTCTTAGGCGTATTTCTCATTACTACATTGGAGCGCGTTCTGGAGTTTGGCGTGACGTCACAATGACGTGGTTGCAGTCGGTTGTAGTGCGCTACAAATGCTGTAATAAGAAATGCATTCGGTGCGAAAACACACTACAAGTCCAATAATGGCGAAGTTCGTATCGTCTGTCAGCGTGGTACTAATAATGGTGTGTCACTTTCCACACCCTAAATCACGTATAATTTGTCGATTGTAATGTTTTAACATTTGCCATTCAGTATTGTTGCTGCGCATTTTTTGTTCTGAGTTATGTTTCCTAGCGTACATTTACATTTTATGAACCGCCGACATCGTGTCGAATCGAGTGCCGCCATCTTGAATCGCACTACAAAACGCCGCACTTCAGACGCTTCAACTCGGAAAAGTGGAGTGCGTTGGAGCGCTACAGCCTCACTTCGGAGTAATGAGAAATGCGCGCGCGAGCCACTTCGGAGCAATGAGAAATACGGAAAACGCGCGTGCAACGCTTCGGAGTGCACTACGAAGTAATGAGAAATACGCCTCAACTCTGTGCATCAACGAAACATTGCTAAGTTCTCCCTAAATAAGCAATAATTCGTTCTTGATAAATTTGCTCGCCTACTTGTTTCCATTTCCTCACAAACAGAAGAGGTGTTTCTCACATCCAGTTTGCCTCAATACTAAAGCTTCAGACTAACGGTCGCCACACGCCAGTTGGCCGGTAAAACGTGATAGCTGGCGACAATAAGACACTACTGCACTCGACAAAGTTGGCGACTACTGTCACGTTTTATTTATTGAAAACAAGGTGTGCTGAACTGATATTGCTGATCAAAGCCTTGATCGCAACATGAATGCAGAACCTACTGGCAAAGTTGATATTCCTGGCATAAGAAACAAAGAGTGTTAATCCGATGTAACTTACCTTCACCTAATAGCAAAAAAAAAAAAAATGCCAACCGCGCTGATTAGCCTAACTAGAGGCACGTTTTCCCGGGATTCAGACGTCATTGTTAGTTAGGCTTAACGCATGGACAAACAATTTATTTACCTTTGAATTTTTATTTCAAAAGATTTAACATTCACTTCAGGTGGTAGGTGTTAAGATTAAAGTACCCAAGATTCATTTCTTTGGAGAAACCGCTGAAATCTGTTGCTTTAATTTCGTTTTCAGATGAAGCCACTGCCAGACGATTGTCTGGTTAAGATTGTCAGTCCTAGCCTACCGGAAGTAGGAATAACTAATCAACAAAAGAAGTTGATTTCTTACTTCCTGCAAATACTTACCTTCAGTAATATTGCTAAACCACCTTTTTACGCTATTTACTGCTCGCTTATGAACTAAAAACCCCATTTTTTACGTTCTCCCTAAGCTTTTCTCCACTGCCGCCAGGCGGCGCTGCACGTCCTTACCGACGTCAGCGCCCCCACCATTCCAACCGCATCACTTTTCGAGCACTCCCATCGTGGATGGTTGTGCGAGTTTTTACTGCGTGCTTCGCGAATTAACCAACGCGTATTATGGACTACAACAACGGACTTCGATGTCAAGAAGTGGATCCGACGAGCGGCTTATTGGAAAGCAGCACGGTGGGAACAGGATTGAAGCACGGGAACGGTATGGTAAGTGTCTCCATGGGCGTTTGCCCATAGGCCTATGTGTTTATGGTATGTTAGGGTATGTTTACATTAGTCGTTATTGCCTCTACATTTCTTTGGTCCTGGATTGGCAGCGGCGTTGGCTCCTGCGGTGTGCATCAAGACATGGTCTCACTGGAGTTTGGCAACTTGGACGGTTAGTACTATGGGTTTGAAGTAGGGCTCTCCCCCCTCCTTTTGCCTTCGACTGTCTTCTCTTCCTTGGGACCTTAGGCTGAGTGGGGGGGTGAATCTGATGCCCTTTGGGGTCTGGCCGCTATATGCGGTCGCACGGGGCCACTATGCCCAATTTTTTCTTGCGAATCGCAAACAAGTGGTATTGTGTATGCATTGTCTCTTAAGGTCAAACCAAAACATGTGAATGGAGCTGTAGCTTGTTCATCTGGTTCGGGTACGAGTTCCCTTGGCTTAAGTAGGAATCAGAAGGGGGACTTTAAAGTACATGTTGAAGTTATATCCAATTAAATCGGTTTCTGTGGAAACCTGGCACTCGAGGCTCGGTCATCAGCGTAAATTGGGCCTGTTAGATTTACATAACTCCAAGGTGGTACATGGATACTAGTGAGTGATGCTTAACTATCCTCAGTGTGAGGTCTGCCAGGTAACCAAATCGACTAGGACCAGTTTTAAGGGTATTGGTGCTTTGCAGAGTAAGAAGCCCCTCGGGCTCCTTCACATGGATGTTTGGGGCCCAAGTCGCACGGTATCCTTGGGTAATTGTAGATATGTGCTTACTTTACTTGATTATTCTCGTTATGCATGGGTGTTTCCCATCGCTAAGGAAAGCGATGTGTTTCAAACGTTTGTTGACTTTCGTGCCAGGAGGGAAAGACAATTTAGCTTCAACTTTGTAAACGTTCGCACGGACCGAGGTTTGGAATTTTGTGATTACATATGTAGGTTGGGTATCAGATATCAGCGAACCAATGCCTACTCACCAGCTATGGCTGGAATCGCTAGGCGATTTAACCACACGTTGTTAGAAGGGGTACGTGCAATACTTCACGAGACGTCTCTGCCAGGCAATCTTGGGCAGAATTTGTATGTACATTCACCTACCTGAAGCATAGGTGCCCTCCCTCATACTTAGGCTTAGGGTCCCTTGTACGTTATTGTTTGTTCGAGGTGTATCAGTCAGACATTACGAAGACCTGGTGCAATGTGTTATGTACACTTCCATACGCCGGGAAGGGATACCCTTGACGTTAAAGCTGGGAGGGGGTATTCATTGGCTATGCGGTAGACAGTAGGATATAGAGTGGAATCCCCATACTTGCTTGGTCGTTGAAACTAAACATGTAACGGTTGGTGAGGTTAAGTTGGGGGAGGGAGGAGGTCCTTGCAGTATAGGCCTTAGAGTGTGCCCAAACCCAGTCTAAGTGCAACTACATTTAACTATGGAAAGGGACTTAGTTCGGGTACAGAGTCAGAATCGGATGGTAATTCTAGGGTAGAAGCAGAAGATAAACCTGAGGGCCCACTAACCATTGAAGAAGTTCCTCCACGACCATTCATTCGTAGTAATAGTGTAGGCTCCTCCCCCAAATTGGCTCCTTTAGATTATCAGTATTGGTGTAGGGGAGTAGTAGTCCGTCAGACGGGGCAAAGGGTAGGTAGGTTGGATATGTCCTATCACACCCCAGATGGAATTATGTTCTGCAGTGTTAATGATGTTAAATAATATTGTGTAGAACGGGGATGTCAGTTTGAACCTCTGTTCGATTTTAGGGGTAGACGAACGCCCGATTTCGGAACTGTATCCACTAGTGACAGTCCTGTTGATTTCAGTGATGCTGCGGCATACGTGTGTATTGTTGGGCCAATTACCTATGCAGAAGCCATTGCCTCTCCTCACAAGTGTGAATGGGAACGGTCCATGGGAGACGACGTTGCATCCTTTAAGAAAAGAGGGGTACATAGAGGTTAATGTAACTATTGATATGGAAGTGGGGACGTAAATGGATATACAAGGTAGAAGAATACCGACGGAAGCGTTAGACGTTTCCGCTCCCGACTAGTAGCTCGGGGGTTTTGTCAAGCAAGCGGTGTGGATTTTGATGGAGTATTCAGCCCAGTTGTGAATTTTGTTTTAGGTTAGATTCTTTTATGTCTTATTGGTATCCATTCTGTAGTGGACAAGTGTTGATTTGGTTATCCAGTGGGTGGTACGTTGGATTGCAAAACCTGCATGAATATCCCCAAAGGATTCAAACCTGAGGTTCACCATGGTACGGTGTGGCTATTGCAAACAGCCGTATATGGTCTTCACCAAAGTGGGTGACTGTGATGGGAAGAACTTGAAAAGCCATTAGTGATGATGGGATTTTCTCAGTTCTTGGGACTTACCTGTGTTATCATTTTGGTTTAGATGCAGTTTTATGTGGATGTTTTGCTTTTGTTAGCCAGAAACGCAACTCTTAGAGCAAATGTAGTAACGTTGCTTGACTCCAAATTCGAACTCACGTCTTTAGAAGTATTAGGTGTTGCCTTCCTAAGAATTGATGGCATGACAGTAATTCATCAAATCTTACTTTTCGCAACTCACGAAGAGGTATGACGTCGATGAAACGTGTACAGTGCGTGTACCAGTTCATGTCTGCAGGTACTGGTGTTCAAACGAGGCGTGACGAAGATGAGACAAGTGTACATTTCCCATACAGGTCACTAGTAGGGAGTTTGTTGTATGTAGCTTCTGGGACAAGGCCTGATATTCTTTTGGGTGTTATAATATTGCCCCAATATACCAATGCCTTTACGTCCATTCATATTCGCTTATCGTTGACCATACTGCGATACTTATGTACTGTCAGTGCGATACATTATGCTATTGATCTTTCAAGTGTCACAGGATCTGAATCGTATGCATGTGTTGCTGCATCTTGGGCAGCCGGTAGAGTCGACCGGTGTAGTTTCGGTGGGCACATTGTCTTCTTGGGTAGCGTGCCTGTTTTGTGGGGCTGTGAAAGCAGAGTTGGTATGCCTCTGTACAAATGGAGGCGGAACTCATTGCAATGATTCTGGCTGTAGGAGTATTGGCCTGGCTACACAGTGCATGTCACATTCGGTATTGGCACCGTTGGCTACAACACCTTCATTGTACTGTGGTTCCCATTCTGCCATCCACTTTACTAGGAATGAGGTGAGAAACTTGAGGTCAAAGCACATTGCCATTAAATGTATGTTTTTGGGGGATTGGCTACGAAAGCTATATTTCTGTTTATATAACGTGCCGTCTGCACTAAATGGTGCAGACATGTTGTCGGAATGACTGAACCTAGGGCGGTTGAATAAGCTATGTTCAGTGGCGTTCTATAATTGTGACTCATAAGTAATGTTATACCTTCTGTAGCATTGTGTTTGCATGAGACGGACGGGAGAGTGTGTTGGTTGTCATAGCCTAACTATGAATGGTTCTTCCCAACAGAGGGTTTACAGTGTTCATGTCGTTGTTTAATATGTCAAGGTAGTGTTAAAGGCCTGAAACTGAAATGTACTTTCCCCAATTCAGGAAAGAGTGTTTGGAAGCCTGGTCGGTGGTTATGCATTGTGCATGCCTGGAGAATTGTATCTGGCTGATCAAGCACTTTAGCCTAGTGGGGAGATACCTTCCGGTTTCGGATGGAGCGAACGCTCACTCGCGTTCTGGTGTTGATGCGGGCAGCAAGGGATACAAACTGCAATCTTGTTGTTTATGCCGTGTTTGTTTTAAGCCATGTGGTCACGTGTTGTACCTTTCGAAATGTCGCTATTACATGTACAGTTGTACTTCAGTATTTCTTCTGGACCTGCTTTGAATCAGTACGGTAATTGTAGGTTAGGATTTCGCTGGGGTAACGCGGACATTTCTTACACTCTGGTGCGGGACGCCGCTGGACGTAGCAGTAGCAGCGTGCTCCCTGCGCCACCCGCCCCTGTTTGTGCGTACTTCCTTGGGGGTCCCGAGTGGCCTGGGGCGGGCGGATCTGTGGTGCATGCCATGTTGTGGCTGGCCGGGCTTTCTGGGGGTGAAGCCCGAGTCGGTGTGCCTTGTTTCAGTGTGTTATTCTGGCTGTGCTCTATTACGGCAATTCTAGTGGAGCGGGCCGGTTTTCTGGGCTTGTGTGCCTTGTTCCTGAGCTAGGTTCTCGAGGATGAGGTGGTGGTACTGCCAGGCGTTGGGCTAACTCACCCGGCTGTTGGTTGGGGGCCAGGGGCCTCTCTGGGGGCATGGCGTCGCTGGATACCTGGTCCTGGTGGGTTGGTTGCCTTTTGGTTCTTTATTAGTGTTTTGGTGGCAGTGTGTGTGTGGTTTAGTAAGCTTGTTCTCCGGGGTTCCTGGTTGGGGTGGTGATTCCCGCCTCCTGTCTGACAAATTCAGCAATATTACTGAAGGTAAGTATTTGCAGGAAGTAAGAAACGAAAATTTTAACTAGTGAAAATTAGTTTTTACTTACCTAAAATACTTACCTTCAGTAAGGACCCGCCCGCCTCCCCGCAATCACTGAACCGGAGTGCCCGTGAAAAAGTGATGCGGTTGGAATGGTGGGGGCGCTGACGTCGGTAAGGACGTGCAGCGCCGCCTGGCGGCAGTGGAGAAAAGCTTAGGGAGAACGTAAAAAATGGGGTTTTTAGTTCATAAGCGAGCAGTAAATAGCGTAAAAAGGTGGTTTAGCAATATTACTGAAGGTAAGTATTTTAGGTAAGTAAAAACTAATTTTCACTAGTTAAAATTTTGGTTTTTTTTTTTCAACAATTCTAATTTTTTTTTTACATTTGAGATTTAATTAAATGTTTTGTTTGGTGTTATTAAAATATTAAATGAAATTTAAATGCAGACAGACATAACTGCTAGGAATAGCTAACCAACTGAAAAACTAGACATGACTAACTGATAACCGTGCCTAAAGATGTAAATATTTTTTTTAAAGATTTTTTTTGAATTTTCGATTTAATTAATAGTTTGATTGGGATTTATTTAGGAAATAAAAGAAATTTAAATTCAGCGATGACTGACAGGAATAGCTAGCCGATAAAAAAAAAACAGACATGGCTAACTGATAACAGCCATGCTTAAAGTTGTAAATAACTATTTTAACGAAATATGTAAGAGATACCTTTTCGTTTAATTCAGCATGAAATTGTATAATATTAAACTTTAGAATACAAAGGTAAATTTTAAAAAGGTTTGTATTTTGACAGCAAAGTTTGATAAAAAAAATAAAAATTAAAAGCCGCTCACATGGCCGTAAAAATATATCTTGGCCTGTTATGTTGCTGGTTTAAATTTATTACCGTGATGGGG
>JAHWFP010112123.1:28549-41469 GCA_023313725.1 Lithobius niger
TTGCATAACTATGCTTGGCCGCAAAATCATAGATTGTACTCATTGGCGACCAACAATATTATAATGGCGACTTGACATAATCAATCCACTGGCCACTGTCTACTAAAAAAAAATTCTAATCTGAAGCTTTACTCAATACGACAAATCCTTGCATAAGAAAACGGGCAGGTGGTGACCAGCAAAATAATCCTGTCATCTCTATAAAAAGAGCCATACAATAGAACCTCAATTATCCGTCGTTATTGGGACTGAGGAAGTGTCAGATAATTGAAAAAGATGGATAACCGAATTTACATTGTAATGAGAAGGCCTTCAAATTATAAGCCTAAATAAATTGTTGGTGCTCTCATGTTAGTGGAGTTGGTCACTAGGCCAAAGAGCAGCAAGACAATGTCAGCTTGGTTCATTTTTAGCTGGGGGGTTAAGTCATGTACTAGGTGGCTGGCTGGGCAGTATGCATTGAGGGATACTTTAAAATCAGTTTCTGCTACACATAACCTAAGTGAGGGGTGACTGTTAATCGAGTATGTCAGTTAAGTGACCGTCGGATAATCGAGGTTCTGCAATACACCTTAAAATATCAGCTCTAACAGGGAGCACTAGTACTTTAAGAAATGGATAATTTTGTTGTTTTAGCAGGAAACTCCTTTCCAGATTTAATTTGCTGGAATGGAGTTGACTGCTAAAACATCAAAATTATCCATGTCGTAAAAGCACGAGTGCTGTTCGGTGGGAAAATTTTTATTTTCTATTTGAATGAAATCATGCTTTTGTTTAAAAAACATTGTGTCCCCGCATTTTTAATTGACAAACCTAAACATTTAAATTAACTACTAGAAATAGCCTAATAGGGCTGTTCTGATACCACTTCTTGTAATCCGATACCGATAAGCAAACTATCTGCAAAACCGATCCGATAGCAACATTCTACAACATTCCGTGTGTGGTTATCGTGTATTACTTTTATGATGTCTATTTTAAACCACAGCAAAAACCGTTTACTGGTGTTTTCAAATTTTTTATAACAAATTGGTTATGGATTACTCTCATTACGATCAATGCATTACTTTGGCATTAGGTATAACACAGTGATAACATTTGCACAATAAGAACCAGTGTAATTTAAGGACGTCCTCATTTAGTGATACAAAATATTCTGAGGTTAAAAGAGAAGCGAGAATGAGTTAGCTTCAAATAAAGTTTTATTTTATAGCTTCTTGATGACAGTCGTGCTTTAACGACCCTGATTTCTGTTGAATTGCAACTTGTAATTTTTGTTTCACACTTTTGTTAATGCAGTGGCTTCCTTGTTATTTACTATTTTAAATAACGTTTACTTGTAGGTTGGGCAGTCGTCAGCACGTGTCCTTTCGCCCAATCCGCTTCGGGGCTTCCAGTCGCCTATTACGAACAAGCGACCGCAGGTGTCGCCTAGGGCCACCCCTTCAGCTAATGGAGATCGTGGCCCTACACCACCTGTTCGAATGTACCATTCTGGCTCCAATGGAGAAGAACATGGGGCCTTAAATCGGGGCCCACTGCCTCCGATTCCTCCACAAGGACATTACTCGCTAGTGTCCGCAATGAACCCACTGATGGATCGTGCCATTCAGTCGTCTCTGCCTAGTCTTATCAGCGAGCCCATTGCCAAACTTCACATGTCAGCTAATGGGCCGCATCTTACAGTCGACTTTCCAGGTAAGAAAAGGCCTAACCACCATTGGTTTATGGCCTTGCATTATGCATGCCCTGTATCAGATAGTTGAATGCAATGAAATGGTTAAAAACAGTTACTGTAACACTTGATTTACAATTCTGATTTCTGCGAAGGTTTTATGTAGTGAAAATTATCCAATTTAAAATTATAAGTGGTTGCTGGAAGGCAGTAAACTCCGGGTACACCTTAAATAATTTCAGATTTAAATGTCCTCGCAGATTAGCTTTAGAAGCTGTATCCCCTTTGAATAATGAAAACACGCTTGCCGAAAGACCGTACCCGGAATTACATCTTTATTGACTTCGAACAGTCATTTCTATATACAGTAGTGGCGCCAGAATTGACAGATGCTGGCATCAACCACCCAATTTTAAAAGCGAGATGCACAAGAAACCGTCAACCCTAGCCTTCATGATAGTTGGCCACAATGTACTTAACATACACTAAATGGGCCAAGTTTTGGGCTTTAATTTTTTCAAAGTGTTTTATGACATCCATGTCTCAGTAGGATAAACATGATTTCCAACATAAGTTGCTGCTCTGAATATACAGAAGACTCTCGATATAACGAACATCCACATAAGGAACTTTCATATAAAGAACAATTTTTAACTGTTTGGTTGTCCACCTTCTGTTCATAGGTGAAAACCTGTCTATGCAAAGAACCTCCATATAAAGGAACAGGGTGCATACAATTCTTACTGATCAAAATTTCCCACGAAAATTTCCTACGGATTTTTTAAGCAAACCATACATCAGATAATTTCCACAGTTCTAAGAAATTTCCCACGAACCTCGTCCGGGAGTTCTGGCATATTCTGCACCCCTGCAAAGGAACAGCTCCTGTAAAGATCTTTTCATATACTAATAACAATCCTGATAAGGAACTAATTTACAAAACACTGACATTGTGTTGACCAAGAATCAATGAGTTAATCAGACGACGGGAAAGGCAGCTTAATCCAAAACCCATAATTTAAACCGTTTCACCGAACAATGTAAAACTGCATTTTACCCACACTGTTCTCGCAGCGCAGTACAATCAAAATCGAGATAAAGTTCGACTTTATTTGTCAGATTTTACTATCTATCTAAGGAATTTTCTAATCACTCATTCACAGTTTGCACTAAAGAACCCTTCTGTTTTAAAACTCTTTGTACAAAGACCT
Organism: Lithobius niger; assembly: GCA_023313725.1. Classification (NCBI taxonomy): domain Eukaryota; kingdom Metazoa; phylum Arthropoda; class Chilopoda; order Lithobiomorpha; family Lithobiidae; genus Lithobius; species Lithobius niger. The sequence goes on from JAHWFP010112123.1 coordinate 31,436, forward strand.
CTTTGTGCAGGGATCGACCGAATCTGGATATATCCGGATCCGGCACCGGATAATGCAGTATCTGACGAGATCCGGATCCGGCAATTATATTGAGCCGGATACCGGCTGCAACACAATCAAAACATTGTGGCCGTAAACATGTTGCTTGCCTCGGTAAACTAAATCGTAGTAAAATAACTAAGCGATCTACGGGTATAAAAAATTGCAGACGTATTAATTACAGTGTAAATTATTGCACAAAAATGTACTTGGAACAATCGTATTAGGTTTTCATAACTTAAAAAAAAAGTTGAAGTTCGACTACGTAACCCACTTTACGAAAATATTCACCTTCCGTTGCAGTACATGGGCGACCTTGAAATGATAACGTCCTCTGATTATTCTTCCATTATAGCGTTGTTTACGGCTTCCGACATCATTTTTTTTAGTCTTTAATACCGTAGAAGTAGTTTAAAGTTGTTTTATTTCCTAATTTATATTCACTATCGTTGAAAGCAATCAGTTTACGGCTGCCATCGCGCTCCCACTCCCACTGTCCGCCAAGACGCGACCCTGCTAGCTCCAATGGTTGTGACCTTGACTCGCTCGCGTGACGTCATTTGTGACTGGCCCCCCGCCGCGATGAGTGATCACGTGCTATACACGTGCCTAACGGGGAATCCCAGCTTTCCAACGCGACCAAGATGGCGGCCGTTCGTGGCGTTGTTGTGTTATGACAGCTTGAACCAGGGGCTAGTTTTAGCAAACAGAAGCAATTTCACGTTAATTTTGACGACACGGCCAACAAAAACATCAGTTGAGGTAATTAAAAGATGATATTAAATTAAAATAAATCCAAAATATGCGTGCCAAAGTACCTAATTCGGTCGGAATTACACCTCTGTTGTATACAATGGTGGTTTTTCTTTCCAAACGGGACTTTGAATCCAGGGTGCGTCGGGAGTTTTAGAAACGGTTTTGAAGTGACGATAAATCGTGGTTTGGATGACGGCATCAAATAATAGCAAGAAATAATAGCATGATAAACCAATGATGACTTCCATGTTGCAAGAGTCGAAACAGTTTTGTTCATAAAATGAAAAAAAAATAAATACCGCTTTTTTTATGTTGGTTTCGTTCTTTTTTTTTTTTTGCTTTCATTCTTTTATTTTGCTTTTGGTCTTTGTTATACTGTGCGCAATACAAAACGGAATGAAAGCAATTTGAAAGGGAATGAAAGCAAAAAAAAAAGAACAAAACCAACGTCAAAATGCTGTAAATAAAAGACCTGTTGTGATTTTGATTTATTTTTAATGCAACCAAAATTCAATAATTTTAATCTAAAATAAATGCATAGACTACATACTGGTGGTTTCACAAATATTGCACAAAATTTTGCAAATATTTTTTCGAAATGAAGCAGTAGGCTAATCGGAAATCCTTCAATTAGAAAAATGTTTTTTGATTGATTAACCTAATGAGTGCTTTGTTTGACTGTTTTAAACAAAATTTGCAGAGTTTGGCAACATTGTAAAACAGTTCAGTAGCCTACATGCAATTATAATATACTGGTACTCTTAATAGCGTAAGACTTCTAAGTGTTTAATGTAAGAAAGTAATGTGAAAACAAAGAGAAAATTAACACCATAGCTGTAACTTATAAGGGCGAAAAAAAATAAACAACTTTATTTCGTTTTTCTGTGTGAATTACCCGGTACTGGCCGGGATTCGGAACCTAGATCCGGAACCGGTCCGGCACTACCATCAAATTATCCGGAACCGACCCGGATCTGGCAAAGCGGTATGCGGTTGATCCCTACATTTTTCGGCTCATTAGGTTGTTAGTTATAAAGTGGAGCTACTGTATAGGAGTAAAAAAAAATGTCGGCACCCTTCCTAGGTCAAAATTTTGTTCTCCTTCTTTGCAAGTATCGAATGCACAAGAAAACTTCGATAATATCAGTTTTTCAGTGTATTTTTTGGCAGGAAAACTGAAGCAATAGTTTGTTTTCAGGTGCGCCGAACATGCAGTGCGAGCTGGAGTCTGACGTCGATGGTGCACCAGACTACAGCGATATTGAGCATTATGCTCAAACTGGGGCGAGAACCCCGGAATCCAGTGTAGCTGGGGGAGACATTGACTGTGTCTCAGGTAACATATCCTTACTTATAAAAAAAAAAGTAGGTTGTTATTGTTTAATTCTTGTTGTAACCATACCAGCGTACATGATCTCCACTGTTAGCAGGCCGTCTTTTAACATAAACTGTTCATTTCCTAATGTCTGATTGTGTTATCAATCACCAACTTGGCAACAACAAAGGGATTTTTTAAGTTGACGTAATTTAGGCTGAGCAAGGAGCTTGAATCATTTACAGTACTATTCCCTTAACCGTATTCCAACTTTATTGGCATCACACTGCTTAGCACAAGCAATTAGCACTTGCGTAGCAAGCAAAATGATCTTCATTTAACTTCATAATTCATATTTTCATTGTAAGTGTAGTTATGTAGTTAACTATTAACTTCAAAAGGCACTAAGTCCGGGGAAGCCAGTGGAAAATAGAAAAATGAGAGGCGTATATTGCCGTGGTGGCTGAGCGGAAGGAATTTCGAAAAGCACTCTGTCGCTGCAAAAAAAAAAAAGTAGGCACAACATGCAAACAATGGGGGTGGGGGAGGTGTGGATCGGAGTGCCCTCCAAAACCTTTGATCTGTGCTTAGTCCACAATTTGTGGCAGCTCCCACATTTTAAAATATTTTAACATTTTTATTATGAATAAGATTCAAATTCTGGGCCGAATGTTTGTTTCCTAATTCATGTTCAGATTTTTTTCTTGCCAATGAGACGGCACCTCTTTTATAAACTAAACACAATTGTAATCCTTCAAATGTGCAGAAATATTTTTGTTTCACACCTACCTACCTTATCCCTTCATGTCAGATTTGTGTGTTTTCAGTATATTGGCATATCTGTGGCACCGTGATGGGTTAATTTTTGGGTAAATTTGCAAAGAGGAGGTATGGGAAGGGAAGGTTGCAATCTGCTGCATAATAGCAATAATCGGGCGCTCAATGACCTATTGGCCCTGGGCTCTCAAACATCTTGTTCCAGCACTGGTTGGTTGAGAAGAAGCAGGAATTAAAACTGTCAAGAATATTCATCTTAATGCAGGCGATAATGCAAAAATTTAATTAGGTAGGTATTCTAGGCATGAAAACAGTTACCCATTCTGGCTGGGGAATAGTAAAACACATGTATTGTTTTCCCTTGTAATCACTGAAACTAAGAACATACTCGCGACATCGCGAATGTTCACATGCTGGCACTTCTATTTAATTTGTTACTGTCCCGATGTCTCACCCTGTTAGAGAGTGGTAGTATTTATTGTGTGCGCTGAATGTACCGTATGGTCTACCACTTGTGTAGGTTCCACGTTGGGTCCTTGGGCTTGTGTGACTGACAACAGCAACAGCTCGTGCACCAGTGCTCGCTCCAGTGCAGCCAGCTCTTCTGATGGCTCATTTTACACAGAGGCTGACTTTGCAAGCGCCGTGGCAAGAGCAGCGGAGAATGCTGGCCTCCGTGTCGATGGTTCAGTTATTTCTGATCCCAATGCAAGTTAGTATGGATTTCAGTACAATTTTGTGACAGGCTTCATTTAACACTGTAAGCCACTTAAAAAAAAAGTAGTTATTTTTGAGCCCTTCTCTTAAAAAGTAAATTCTTGGGGCCTTAAAAGCAGTTTTCGTACATAAGGCTTGTTGACCTGTTTATTTTTCATGGGTTATTTTTTAGTTTTTGTGAAATAACTTTAGCACCATTTAAGGCTTGAATAGTTCAGGTTTATTGACTTGAATGACATCCTTAATGAGACAGTTTGGCTTTCACCCTGGTAAGTCTACAGAGACAACAACATTGTCATTATACGAGTATGTTGTTCAGGTTTTTTAAAGCAACTTATTTTTGGTAGCAGTTTGCATTGATCTCAAAAAAAGCTTTTGATAGTGTCAGTCATAATCTACTTGAAAGAAACTTAGACTGTACGGCATTCGTGGTGTTGGCAAAATATAGTTTGCAAGTTACCTTTTCAACAGAAAATAGTATGCTGATGTGTCTTTGGCTCACTATGCTGTACTTCCCATGTTACGTATGGTGTGCCACAAGGTTATGTACTTGGGCCTCTACTCTTCTTCTACAAGCACATGAGCTACCGATTGTTTCTAATCGTTGAATATTGGTATTGTTTGCTGATGACACTCATCTTTGTCTGGAAAGTCACTGAATGAACTGCTTTGGACAGCCAATAGAGAACTGGCTAAAATTGCTTCATGGCTTAATTCTTACTAGATTATCCCTCAACGTTAAAAAAACAAGGTACATTATTTTTCACCACAGCCAGAAACCCTGCAACCCAATGTTCCAGTTTCTATCAATGAAGAACACCTCACAAAGGTTTACAACTTGGAACTTTCATATCAGTTGAGGCCACAACGTCAAGGGGTTCTGGTGTTATTCACAGGCTAAGTACTGTCTTACCACCTGCCAGTCTAGACAGCTTTACTTTTCTCGGGTTCATCCCTTTATGAATTGCTGTATCTTGGTTTGGATGAATAAATTATCGATTCTTAGGCTTCAAAAACGTTCACTTTGAGCCCACTAAAAAGCCAATCCGTCAGCCTCATTGTCATGGTCATTTAAACCTCCCAAAAAGATGATTTAAAGTAATATATTGGAACATCCAAATCGTTAATTTTTGGAGGAGTAATAAAACAAACGGCATCGGTGTTCGTGCAAGCCTGCTGTGTAAGGAGGAAAAAGGTTTTTTGAGAAACAACTCTTATTCTAAACAGCTGTTATGGCCTGAAAGTAGCAAGTATGAGTTTATTGAGGTATGGAATTGTATTCTTACAGTTTGAATAAAATTAACTTTTGCAGCTCATAATCCTCAAATATAGAATATTTGCACACAATATTCAACGGCAACTTTCGAATAACGACGCGCAAGTGCATCATGTAAAACCAGCAAAAGACACGAAAGGTTTTTGAGAACTCTCTAGGTCATTTTAGCCATTTGGTGTGTTCAAACTGATGTTTAGTGTGATGCAAGTTTACAAGTTGTAAGGTTCCTTGATGTTGACTTGTTTGTTTTGTAAATTGTTGTGTACATTGTCAAAACTGATTAATATGAACGTATTATGACGTTATATGACAGTCTTCTTCATATGGCTTTACTGTACTTTCATTAGGCAATTTCTTCCATGTTAGTACCACATTACATTATGATATGAACGTGTAAATCTCGCTATGGATTGAAAATTTGTAACAATAACAGTTGTTCATTGAGCATCAGTTAAAACTAAAGTTAACGTCGTTGCTTTGATAAGTACAGTATTCTGGTTTGTTCGTTTTATCCTACCCAAACATGAGCTATTAAAGTTTTTTTAAATCAATGAAGAGCCAGTAGATTTGAATAGCTCTAGGTGCATTAGTTTTGAGGAATGTGGTTGGCCAGTGTTTTGCATCGCTTTTGTAAGTTGTCAGGCTGTGCTGTACCAATGGAACAACACAAAAACATAAAAAATTCTGCACAAAAGTGTGGTAAGCGAACTGAGAGGCTGATCCTACATTACTGATTCGTGATTCAGGTGAAAGAATCTGTTTCAGACAAAAAGTGAAAGCATTGTTGGTCAAAATTTGTTGGTTAGACTGTAGTGTATGACAATTCAAGTTTCTCCATACTACAACTTGTCATTTCTCTACTATAGATAAGAAACATATCTTACCACCAGTGCGGCAGAGGTTACAACAGAGGTCGTCAAGTCCATACAGCACCGATAGTAATTACAGTGCTGCCACAGAACAGATGCGTTCATATCCCAAAGCCCACAGAAAAAAGCCAGAGCACAGCCAAGTACCACATGGTAAGTGCAGTTCAAGTTTTTAGCTTTTATGATAACATTTTAAGTTTACTAAATACATGGGCTCATTCACACACGTGTACATTACATGTTGGGTAATGGATGCATTGAGGCGGTGAAGCAGCAATTTAATAAAACGTTAAAAATCTTCAAGTTACTTAGTAACCATTCAAACCTGGACATACGATGAAAACGACAATATTTAAGCCAAACGCAGTAAACTTTAACAAACTTGGAAGCTTTCATGCACATTCAAAATTTTCCAGAGTGTGACAGATAAGAATAAACTGGTGCTACAGATAAGAATGAACTAAGTTGCACGAAAGCTTCGAAGTTTGTTAAAGTTTACTGCATTAAGCGTGATTGTATGAACAGTTTAGCATATACATAACTGATTGGTAACAAAGATGTAGGACTTTTATTGTAAGCTTTTTTTTTAATCCAAAACATTGCTGTATGTAAAGTCTTTAGTAAAGTCTGCCGAGCACTGGACAAACAACCATTGAATAAACAATGTACCGGTATCTTGCACCAGCAATGATTGTGACAGCATCAAAACTGAACCTGGTGTTATTATCATATGAGTGAGTAACAAGCAAGCAAGTAGGATGTTGCCAACAATCTGTCCAAGCTGAACAACTTCAGGCAGAATTACTGAAACCGGGCTGTGATACTAATGGCTTGAAATCATATCTGGCCGAGAGACTAAAGGTGTACGTTCACAAACTATATCTTTTGTGGGAAAAACTAATATGTCAAATGACTGGTCAAAATAGCGGACTAGGTAATGAAGCTGATGAGTATTCAAACATCACCACAGCTAATGATATCATTGAACCTGGCGAAAGCACTTTCAGCGAGTAAGGATGAATACATCTTAAATGATCTACTTTTTTATATGTCATATCTACTACCTACTACACGAGTGATGAAATAAGTTGTCAGATTGATACTGGCGAAATAAGTACCCTCTTTAGTTGCTACCAAGCCTCTTTCTCTATATCGGACAAGGATTATGTTTATTCCTTAGACCTTGTGAGAGAAGACATTAGTTTGCCGTAGGAAAACGTACCTAGTCCGTTGCTCGGATGCTACATTTTCCTCCAGTGTAAATGGAACTCGCTAACTTCGGTTGTTCGACCAAAATACTTAATTTTATGAATCAGGAACTCGCGGCCTTCCGCAATTCAGTTTCTAAACTTTCGTTGTTGCAAAAACTATGCTGATACTAAAGCTACAGCCATTCATCGAGAGGAATGGTTCGCCCCAGGGAGTTGCACATGCTACCGTCACTGCTGTAGTTCCCCTCTTCGCTAACCGGATGTTGAGACGGAAGCAGCGCCACGGTTATCAAAACCGAAACCTATTCTCCGCTGCGGCTTCACAGTACTTTTCATGTTAATGGTGATTTTAAAATTGACGATGTAACTCCCGATTTCTTAAAAATTGAACGCTAGTGACATGAACAGATTTACATAATGACTTTAAAACTGTGAAAATGCCGTGGACAACAGCAAAGCTCTACCCTGTCGTCAAGCTAAATATTGTTTGCTGTCCCATAAATTGAAATTAACAAAACGATAATCGTATTATTGGATCTAAACCCCTCCAAACTCCTATTGAGAAATACAATGCTGAACCTAATAGTAGGGGAAGTTAATGGCACAATTTAGCTGGATTGCTCATTTTTTGGTACAGGCCAGAAAACTGGTAGCATAGTACCAGATTGGACCATTGGTAGCGCATTTTCCTTTAGTACCACTCCTTTGGGACAACATCTTGGAAAATGTCGTCCAAAAACGTTTTTATCCCTGAATATCTCCCGAGTTAATTTTTTTGCATTATTGTCTGCATTTAGACGAAAATTCCCTACGTAGTTTAAAGTCCTTGCCTCCGGATCACACCAATGTACCCAATGCTAGCCAGAGCCAGGCACCTTAAGTACCTCGCTTGCGCAGATCAGCGGCCATGTGTATTGTCAGGACAGTTCAGAGATTAATCATGTATTTCGTGTCGTCCCCGTGTTGACATTTAACCCTTTTCTGTTTTTCATAGTTTCCGTGCTGCCTACAACGCCTTTTTTACAGTTATAACTGTTAAACCATTCATCTAACTGTAAACAAAATCGGTTAAATATTACATTCAGGATAAAATCTCCTTTAAAGAGGTACTATTCATATTTTGCGTAAAATTAATCCTTCTGGTCCCTTTTCGTTGGTAATTCCTACTAGGCCTACTTCATTTCTGTTCTAGTCACTATAATAGTTAAGTGCCAGACTTAAATACTATGAAAGACTAGTCATCTGTTTATTGGTTTATTATGGTTAGCTGTTTGCTCTTTGAATGTTATTATTAATTGAATTAATCGATCATGAACCATCCTATTCGATTGCTGCGTAAGTTGTATACTACGAACAACTAATCATCTGTTTACTATCTTAGTATGGTAAACTGTTTGAATGGCAAAAATTCACAACAAAACGCTCATTCTCACAACCACGAAAAACACCATTTTCGCAAATTTTTCGACAATTATTTCGGAGGTAGCTGTTCAACAACAAAGTGCCGGATGTGAACCAAACTACCAAATTGTACCGAACTTAAGCCTGAAGAAGACCGCTGGGAGAAGTTTAACGTCTACCTCCGCAATAACTGTCGAAAATTTGCAAAAATGGTGTTTTTCATGGTTGTGAGAATGAACATTTTGGTTTTTGTGAATTTTTGCCATTTTTCCAGTCTCTCAGAGTACAATGTAACATGTTTTTATAGCCGACGAATATACATTACCTGTTTTAATAGCAGTTAAAGCCCTTTTGAGCTTATTTTCCCCTAGAATCTTGAAAGTTGTCTTTCCTGCCGGGCTCGTACGGTACTGCGCATGCGCGGACCTGGGTCTGCTTATTTATGTTCCGGCGTAGCGCTCCGTTGGCATCATTTCTCCTACGGCGATCGCCGCTTGTGATTGTTTTGAGCTTCCCCCCCTACCCTCCGCATACCTCCGTTCCACGGAAGGACGCCCTCCGCTCCGCTTCAACTGGACTGCTGCCACCCTCTGCAGTTTTCCGGGAGTTTATGGCTACTTCCGTTCCTTCGGTGCAAGTTGGCTCTCCTCCGTCCTCCTTCCCTTTCTTCGGAAGACCTCTCTTCTGTCGTTCCCGCTCTGGCACTACTAGCCCAGTACGCCACGTCCCGTTTTCTTGCCTCCGCCTCACGATCTACCGTTCCTTCGCCTGTGAACGGCGGACTTCACCACTCCTCCTCTTGGTGCGATGCTTCTTCCACTTCATTGGATCTTGGCCAAGTTGACACTCAGTCTGTTCAGCCCCGCCGTTTTTCCACATCCTCGCAACCGGAAGATTTTTCTCTTTCGTCAGGGGAGGGTCCTGCTCTCCTCCGACGTCCCTACATCTCCCAAGCACCTGACGGCGCTCTGGCCGTCCTCTTATGGTCCACTCTTTTTTCTACCAACAACCTCGACAGCCGCCCTCCACGGTCTTTCCTAACCTCATCTCACACTTCCCTTCCGCTGCCCAGAGAGGGGCTTTTCAGAAGTTTAACTCCTCCTTCACAGCCTCCGTTCCGGTCGCCCCTTCGGCCCCGACCTGTCTAGCCTCGTCATTTTCACCTCCGCTTCTGGCATCTCCCGTCGTCAGGACTCCTCTTGGTGCGGATACTCGGTTATCTCCGACCTTTTTCCCTCCGGACTGTTTAAACCTTCCGCTCCCTTTTCCGACGTTCAACAGATCGTTTTGCAACCCGAACTTTCCCTCCGAAGCCCGTCCTCCGCAACCGGGTTCTGGACCCTCCGCCGCTTCGGCTCTCACTTTCAACCTGCTTTGTGAAGAACAACTCCATTATGTGACGTTCAATATACGATCCTCTCACCACGTTCCCCTCTGACTGCATTTGCGGCACCAACCTATCACCATACAGGGTATCACACCTCTCTCATCTATACCATCCTCCGCAACGCCAACTGCCACCGGCATATCTGCGTTCGCGTTCGCCCGACCTTCCTGTACAAAGAATTTGACTTCTCCAACCTCACCTGCTTCCGAACAGTCCTGAATTCCACTCTCCGCGTAATGCATTTGACATTCCCATCCATTGAACCTTCCGGTACAAAAAAAAAAAA